>JAUPFV010000001.1:175222519-175508863 GCA_036936605.1 Limnanthes douglasii subsp. nivea | reverse complement strand
AAATAGATATGACATGTCTTGTTTTTTTGGAGGGAACCCGCAACCACTACTCAATAAGTGCGCACGGGGTAAACCCCCAGTCCGATGCAATATCCTATACACCAACGCCATAAGGTAAAACACGCAAGGTGACAGGCTCAACCAACAAAACGTTTGTAGAGGGACTCGAACTCATGACCTTTGGTCACAAGCATGCCTTACTCCACCAACTCGACTACCACTTTTGGGGTTGTGACATGAATCGTTGTTCTATGGAAACATATAAAAAAATCAAACATTACATTGCTTTTTCTCCTAATAGTTCCAAGAAGCTAAATAGAATAACCCAAACCGTCAAAAAGGTTAAATGACTTGTTTAAAATAAACAAGAAAAGTGTATTCAAATACATCCAATATGAAGAAGTATTTAAGTACATATTGGCAAATATATAGAATATTATAAAGAATCATAACATCAAGAAATAACCCCGACAATAGAAAAAAGCCTTGGTAATACAAAATTTGCCTCTATAAAGATGTTTTGAGTACTCAAAGTATTGAAAGAAATAAAATATGCAAAACTATGAAGGATATTGGTCCTTTGAAGAAGAAAAATCCTCCTCTCCATCACCTTCATCACCACATCAGTCTCAATTGCAAACTTCACAAGGGACAAGTTTATCATATACGTCCAATTTTCCCAAGGAGCAAGCTCTCAGATACACCCAATATTAATAACTGACGAGTCTGGTGCAAAACCAAAACTAGCTTATATTCCATCTTTCTTTCATACTCCGTGAAAGTTTTAAGATTTATTTATTGTAGTTCGATTACATCATAATCATGTTGGAGTTCCTTAGGCGACAACATTTTGTGATTAATTTCCATTAAGTTTATATCACGTTTCTCTCAAACTACTAGGGCCATGGCCAATACATATTTTGTCATCTACTATCGTATAACCAAGGGTTAGGTTAAGATGAGAATTATTTAGCCGCTTCAATAGACTTATGTCTCTAACTCGTTGATTTATTTCCGATGACCAGCTAGTGAAGACTCTGATTTCTCATGCACCTTCTTGTGGAAAATGAACTGTTGTTATACATGAGCTTTTAATTCTTCACGAGTTTTTTGTTGAATATAGATTCATTTTTCCGCCTGGGCTTTATTTGCTTTGACTTTTATGTGATCTAGGGGATCGACTACCATAGTGATCAGCGATTGAAGGTCTCGAATCTCCATATTTTCATGTGCTTGCTTGATTTTAAGTATAATAAATGCATTTAATATAGCCTACATAAAATATCAGGGTTAAACTAAAACGACTTGTGCATAAATAAATTAATAAAAAAGGTAGAATCTTACATATATGTTAAGCTTGATTTTCTGATTTACTAAACATATGAGAGATGTATGGTCGCTACAAATCAAACACGAACCAATTCTATCATTTGGTTTATCACTTCACCATGTGTCAAAGGCTCCAATGCATTAGTGGACATTTTTACAGGATCTAACTGAGTAAGTTGGGCCTTTTGAAGAACAACCTCATGTAACAACATTGAAAGATCAAGATGAAAAACTTCCTCTTTTAAGGGTACGACCTCAACAACATGATAAGAAACCTTTTTCTCCAAGGGTATAGATTTGGGGTCAGAGAGAATAACTATCTCCTCTACGGGTACCGTTGAGGGGTCAGTCTCAAGAATTACATAAGTAAGGAACTAGTTTATCTTCTCATAAAAGGGTTTTGTAGGCTTTGAACCTCTCTAGTCTCTTTTGTCTATTTTTAGAAGAATCACCTTGAGGGAGCAATTGTTTCTTTTGTTTTCAAGAATCTTTATCCTCTGAGCAGAGTCTCCTTTATCCACGTCTACATCACATATATATAGACCAAACGTTTTGCTTATTTCTCTTTGGCCCTTTTCTCAACAATAGACCCTTCATCAATTGGTTTCCTCCTTTTATATTTTTTTATGAAATCGATGCTAAGAAGAATAAAATAAAAGAATAAACACAATAATAATAAGTTGGTTCACCCAATAATAGGTTACGTCCAGTGAGAGGTTGCAGTTTTTCACTATGTTTAGAATTGAGTGTTTACAATATATCACTAAACTCGTTGAACCTTTGGTAGTATGGAACTGTTCATATTTTTCCTGTTTTCTGTCTGGTATCTAAACAAACAGAATCTAATTTCCGTAATAGTCCAGCTGGATACATGTGAACCTATAAAACAAAGTGATTACTAGCAAAAGCATACAAACCTTAGTGTACTCAAATATAATGTAATTGATTCACTTGCAGGAACAGAATAATTTCCGCAAACAAAAGTAACTTTAATATGTTTGATAGAAAAATTTAACTTCAAAAATTATTTTTTCATAACCCGTTTATCAATCATATACTTTTAAGTATAAATCCTAATTTTCTTTTATTTTTTGTATTAAGTCCAACCTAGCTATTCTTCCTCAAAAACGTTAAATATTTTGGATACAATCCCATAACCGCAATGTCCGTCTGACACAACATCTTCAATGCGAAAAATATAAGGATGAAAAAAAGTCGGTTTATTACTCGCGTACAACAAATCAGTTTTGACCTTACTATGATTCACTTTATATACTTTGGCATTTTTTAATGTAAAATATATTTTGTTCAATGTTATCTATTATACTGGATACTAATATATTCTTAAAGTAATACTTTTAATGTTTGGTCGATTGGTCCAACTAGACCTTGTTTCTAACTATTGTATCTGTTGGTTCTCTATGCTATATTATATGAAATCTTTTAGGATCAAGGATTTGCATATCCTTAGTTATTATACAGGCTCGAATATCTCGAATTTAACTATAAATAAAAGTTTCAAATATTCTTATTTTCTTATTTGAACATCTTTGGACATAGTTTCTGAACAAGGAATCATGTCTAAAGTTTCCCAAAATACATCGTATGATATTTAAGAACTACATCTATTCTCTATATTAAACAAGGTTAGTTTTCATGGGCAAGGAAATCTATGTATTTATTTTAAAAATACTTCCATATATTTTTCGATCACTTTCCGATTAGTGGTGTTTCCCAAATGTTGAATTTTGTTCGTGGAGTTATGTTTTTTTATCGTATGGTTTGATCAAAGAAGTTATAACATAATCAAAGATGTTTGTTTTCGACTCATCCTTGATTTTTTTTATTTCATTATTGATATGTTTGTTTTCGACTCATCCTCGATTTTTTATTCAACCACTTTGTTCAAAAAGTCCATGAACTCTTCAAAATTTATACTTTCTCTATTGTTTTCTTGTATTTGAAAAAATAATTTTGTTTATATATCATTTGCATAACATGTGGATTTCATTAGAAAATAAATATTCAATAACTCACCCTAAAGCCAACTAACTTTCGATCAAATTAACACTCAGTAAGGCCTATATATTATTCTCTACCACCGAGCATACATAACTCAAATCCTACATTTAGTTGTCTAGATTCTCAAAATCATAAGCAACACAAAATGTGAGATTTATTGAAGTTACACCTGGTGTGATCTATTTTGAACCGAGGGTAATTTTGTCAAGTGCTTTAGAGAGTTTCAAAGGTATTAAATGTTTGGGTGTTTTGTAGTGAGAGATTTAAGCTGTCTGGTTGTATTAAATGTTCATTACCCTCATTAATGAAAGTTGTTAGGTATTTATACCCTTAAATATGGACCCATGGGCTTTCGAGTTAAGTTGTGAAATCGGGTCGCGTTTAAAGACCCATTAGTTCTTAAGTACTTTTGTCCTGTCCAGATAGTTCAGTGGGCACCTATTGTCCGAATTACCCCTGTCCGGTTTTCTCAGTGAGTGGTGGTGAATAAATCCGGACTCATCAGTATCCCCTTTTTAGGCTTTGTCAAAGATCTTTGGCAGGACCAAAAAACTCACATAGTCAGTAATAATATTTTCGTCCCATTCATGTGTATGGTTCAAGGTTTATCCGAACTAATTTCTTCTCAGAATTCTAAGAGTTTTTCTTTGGATCGTGGGACGCGCGTTTCATTTTGACTTGTCCTACCAGCCGTTTTCTTCCTAGAACGATGCTCCCATTAAGCCTGAAAAGTATCTCCTGCATTTAATGCTTCTTACGTCAGTGCTGTTTTCAATCATCACCTAAATCTTTTCGTCTTCTCCTAGGTATCGGTAACTTTTTGCCTTACTAATATAAATTACTTTCTTTCACTGTTTCACCATCTTCACCACTCCACAATTTCTTTTCTCAGAGCTTTTTACCTTTTCTTTCAAAACCTCTCTTGGATAGTTTTATGTTCACAGCGAGAAACACTCTTGTGAAAGGCGGTTGGTTAAATCTTTCTGAACTAGAGAAAACGAAAAACATTGAGCGTGAGAGACGCATTGTTGGTGGTCTTCCAGTCTCTTCAAGCAATAAGTCTGATACACCATCCTTAGAAGCTGATCAAGGATCGTCTTCTACCAAAAGCGCAAAACCTAGACAATTATTCAAGCCAAACCTCTCACCAATCCCGTCAGCCATCCGTACAGACCGCTGATCCACAAGCTGACATTCTTCCATCCTCAACAACTGAAAAACCTTCCACAATAATGGAAGAAGTAATGGAAGATAGCATCGAAGAGGCCCCCTTCGAGACTGAAGCCTCTGGACAGACTGAGGATGCTGCTTCTGACAAAAAAAGAAAGGGCAAGGTGAAGGTGGGAATGACTCATCCGGAACTACCGGAGAGTTTGGAGGGCAAAGTGGGAATTTGTTTTCAGAAGGTCAATGTGAAGTATCTGCTGGCTATGTAGAACATCAATTATGTCTATACTCACACCGCTGAGCTGGGCTGGATCTGAACCAAGTGGGGGATCCCATAATCAGTGAAAGTGAGAATACCAGTCCCACCGGAAACTCTGATGGACTGTAAGCTCAACGATATCGTCATTTACACTGAGGTATTCAACTGGGGCTCGGATTCCCTTTGGATCCAAAAATCGTCAGGTATTTTCACCTGATTAAACTTTGTCCAAGTCAGCTGAGTCCGAATGCTTAGTATACTCTCCTCGCCTACATAATCGAGTCAAAGGTGTCTGGAAGTCCTCTCCTCATGGAGCAGTTCGCTGCAGTTGCCAGCCTGTGCAAAAACCATCACATCTCATTCTACCACTACAATATGGAAAACTGGTCTTGCCCTCCAGAGCCAAAGCCCCAAGCAAAATGAAAGGGAAGGGCAAGAAAAAAAGGCTGCAGCAGAGGTAGGTCGAGGTGCTACAGAGGAGACTGCTCCAGAGAATAAAGGAGGGCAGACCCAAGAAGGGATTGATGATACTTTGCTCAAAGTAATTGAAAATGAGACCATTAAAGAGGCAGGTGAACCTCAAAAAACACCAAGACCTCCGAAAAAGGGGAACAAGCAGCGATGAGAGGACTGATAAGAAGAAGAAGGTCACCTTGGGGGATGAAGTAATCCTTCGCCCTTCGAAGTCTCTACCTCCGGCAGACCCAACTAATCCCACCTTGGTAGAGCAGATCCTTACCGATCTACAATCTGAGGACGGTACCAAAGGGGATATTGATGGAGTAGACATCAGTGGCCTCTAAAATATTGGTCTCTATTTCAAAGATTTTGAGAAAGACGAATTTGCTGGCCCCTATCTTTCCCCAAGCTCTTCCAATATGGTGACTTTCAATGGAAAGTCCTTCACTGTCTCAGGGGAACACGACGTGGTGACTCACTCTCTCTTGGGCCATATTCAGCCAGTACTCAACTTGGAAAGGCAAGTAAAAAATTAGTCTGCCCTCATCAACACCCTCAACACAGACAAGGAGAGTTTATCAACTGACCTCCTTAATGTCAACCAGAGTAATGAGGCACTGAAGAAGGAGCTTGAGGAGTTGAAGAAGGAGAAAAAAGATATGGCAACCAAGCTAGCCACTTCGTAGACGGCTAACACAGAGCTCCAAACTAAGTGCTCCGGTTTGTAAAAAGATCTTTCCACCTTGAAGGGAGACATAAGTATCAGACATACCGTTTAATATATGGCCTCGGCAAATGTAGTCATCATTCTCCCACTTGCCGCGCCTCCTCGTTTGTTCCAATGTTTCATTCTCAGTGATCTCTAGCCAGGGAGTACTCAAGACATACACAACCTTGAGTGTAGTCAACAGAAAATGCATCTTTTTCTGCCATCATCTGAAATCATGTCCTTCAAACTTGTCCAACTTAGCGAATTTACTTGTCATCTCCTTCGTAGATTCTCCTCCGTTCGTCATCTCTATCTTCATCAACAAGACCATAATATTTCAATAAAATGTAGAAAATAGTGTTTAGTTTCCGGATAATCTCTGAAGTCTTGTAAACAATTTCTTATTGAAATATTTTTGCGGTTCTCCAAAAATCTCAATCGGATAAAATCAGAGATATAGTTTTGAACAGAGAGGATGAAAAAATGATCTGATATCCTTTTCAACAGAACCCATATTTATAAATTCGACCAACCAAAAAACAGTTTGGAAGTTAGGGCAGTTAGGGTCTCTCAACCGGTTTTGTAATAAAACGGCTGATATTTAAAATTTGAATAAAACGGTCAAATTTTCAATTTCGAAATTCTGTTGACTTGGATCCTGCAAGGGGCTCCGCCCCTTGAACCCGCTAATCATGATCTAATCTAACAAGCGTGCACTCCACACTCTACGACTTGTTTGATAATATATCATGATTAAATTGGACGACTAGTCGATCCAATTACACTACACTAATTAAAAGTGAAGGTTGGGAGTTTGAACTAGCATCTTTACTATGTATTTTCTAAGAATTTTTTAGATGGCCCGAGTTTTGTTTAGAGATCGACTCACCATTCTTCAAAGCACCACTAAAGAAGAAGATGTGGCCTTGTTGTTCTTTCTCAGATTCGAACAGGTTGATAACTACTTTATACTGGTTCAGTAGAGTAATAAAGTAGGACGGGTGAGTCGAGTTAAGTCATGGTGCATAATAATAGGAGCTCTTCTACTTCAAACTCAATCTTTGATAGTCCCAAAATGATTATGCAAGACAATACGTGTGTCGTGTTTTGGGACTTGGCTGACTGGACCACATGTCGAACATTTCAAAAAAATTAATGAGATTCGAGTGAACGAAAGAACTGAATCCCTCCATCGAACCGCTCATGAAGTACCATCAATTTTTCTTCCTTCGCATTTATAAAGGCGTACACAGGTTTTGGGTAGCTAGATGTGGATGTTCGAGAGAATGTCCCACTTACGACGCATGATAGATGTTTGCTTCGAATAATCATCTATATAGGGAATTCCGTACTAGGCTATGAGTCCAGGGTCCCTAATTTTGTCAAAAAAAAATAAGAAACCTTTACTTTAGTCGAATCGTTGTTACTTGAAGCAGTGTTACCGATTCTTTTTTTTTTTCATTTTCTTAGTGAGAGCCTAAGTTTCTTCTAATTCTAAGATTATTTTCCCTTTCCTATCAGGGTTGCTAGATTCCTCGGGGAAAGCAGCCTTCATTTGGCGGCCATCTGCTGTCAAAGTGTCTGTATCTCTATGGAGAGAATCGACAGTCTTATCAATAATTATGGGCGTGGTTGAAGGATCTACCAAAGAAATTTTATAGGAGCCACCCACCGGGGAGGCAAAAATATGTGTCAGACCGTTTTTATTTCTCACGACCTATAAGAGACGCTCTATAATTTGGATTATACGGGAGTCTGGGTATTCCTCCTCCATATCGCTAGAGGGGGAATGCGTCAAACTTATGTTCTCCTCGTTCTTGATCTCAAGAGGGTTGTTATGTAACACACTCATTTCGAAGGGCATTTTAGTGTTTACCACCCATCAACTAGTAAGGGAAAAAGATGTGTACTTGAGTGGAGTTAGTGAACTGGGAGAACAGGGTTGAGCGTGTCAGATACCAGTCGACGTTGGTTTCTAGCTTGTTCGGAAAGATGTTTTTGGTGATTTGGTTCGCTTGAAAAGAGTTTGCGGCGGAACGACTAGGGAAAGCTTCTCTCTATAAGTGTTTCATATCTTTAAAATCAGGAGGGCGTCAGTGAATGTGAGTTGGTATTTATAGACACTCTAGGCGTTGGCGTGACCACCTAGATTTGATAGAGTGACGATTGTCTTGAGCCTTGTAAACATTAAAGGGTCAGTAAACCGGTTCAAGGGTTATCTTGCGAGTTAAAAAAGGCGCTTTATGTCAGACCTTAAAACGTTTGGGTTTTTCAGAATACCTATTCATATTTCGTCCAACTCTTCGATACATTCTTACTAGCATGCATCGAAATGGACCCAACTAAAATAATCCTTAAATTCAGCACAACTAACTTAATGAGACCAGTTGCCTTTCGAATGAAAGCAAGCTCTATTTCTCAACATTGTCCGCGGTGTTTTACCTTACCCGAAAGGTCAGTCTTTGAACCAATCTCACATACAAGTGGAACGTCTCCATTTGTGTTTATACTTTCACAAACTCTCTGAAAACAGAAGCCTACTGATAAAAAACAATGTGATCAACTTATAAACCAAATTGTGAGCCGCCCCAAGGGGTAGTCGAGTTGGTTGAGTATGGCATGCTCGTGACCAAAAGTCATGAGTTCGAGTCCTTCTGTATACGCTTTCTCGGCTGAGCCTGTCACCTTGTGTGGTTTACCTTCTGGCGTCGGTTTGTAGGCTATCGCCTCAGACTGAGGGTTTACCCTGTGCGCACCCATTGCACTTTGAGTAGCGGTTGCGGGTTCCCTTCGAAAAACAATTATGAGTTGGTCCAATTAATATATATTATTTTGAATAAAAGACTTTAAAATGATTATTTGTGTGTTTTAGTAAGTTAAAAAGCACTGGTAGTCCTAAATGTTTACCACTTGTATCAACATAGTCTCTTTCGTTCATTTCTGTATAAAATTCATCATTTTCATTTTAAAAATTTGAACGATTCATCCTCCGCATATTCTGGGGGACCAAAAGTGATACAAAACTTAAAACTTAAGTGTCACGTGTCAGTTTTTAAATGGTTTATATGTGGAGGGACTATATTTGCAAAAATTTTAAAACGAAGGGGATGAGTTTTATACAGAAGTGAACGAAAAGGACTATGTTGATACAAGTGATAAACATTTTTTTAAGCAAAATAAACTGAATTACTAAGTTGAAATGTTTTACAAATTCAAGTCCTTAATAAGAACTAATAATAAGAAGGACGAAACTGAAAAATCAAAATAAGGAGCCCTAAATGCCCAAATTAGAAAACCCTAACAATGCTCAGAGGCCAACTACAATGCTCAAAGACCATCTTTCTTCGCCATCGACTTAGAACCAGTAGAAGGGGAAAAGTTGATCCCATTAGAAGGAAGAACGCCTAACCAGGGTCAATATAACCCACACCAAGACTTTCCAAGGTTATTTCGCAAGCAAAATAGATGGAGCATCGATGTTGGTGAAGTGTCTGTTCGATCGCTCGAGCAAAACCCATTTTGCGATCCAATCCGCAGCAGCATTTTGGGTTCGAGTGACGTGACGAAGATTCATGGTTGAATGAATCAGACTACGCCAAATAGAAGCAATTGGGTTGTTCGTATCATTTGCAGTGGCAATGTTGTTGATAAGAGTTAGGCAATCCGACTCTATGTCAACTGCGTGCCCACCATTGTTCTTGCACAGAATCAGAGCCTCCAACAAAGCTTTGCTCTCAGCTTGAAGAGGACCCAATTTACCAAATACGAAGCCAGCTCCAACGATGATATTTCCCAGATTGTTTCTAACTATCAGGCCACCAGAAGCTTCTCTTACGAAACTGCTCGCTCCATCGATATTGATTTTAAGTCTCCCAGCAATTGGTGGAAGCCATTTCAGGTACTTTGCTTTGACCTTTCCTGTAGTTAGACATCCAAGTGCAGCGCCTGCATCAATAACACCAGTCCAGTGCTTAGCCTTAAGCATATTCTTTGAGTCAATACCTAGAATCACCTTTTTAATTCTATTAACAGCACTAGAGAAGTTATCATAGGAATTATTAAACTTGCAGTGGTTTCTATTAACCCAGATAGCCCAAAACATGATTTGAGGGACAATGTGAGTAATATGAAATTTACACTGAGAGGACCAGAACCAACAATGCATCATATGACTAAGAGACATGAAACGTCTCACAGGAATTCTGAAAAGAATTCCAAAGTAGTTCTATAATGACCAGGCAAAACTGCAACTGATGAAGAGATTATTTTTGTTTTAACAGTTGCAGCAGAACTGACATTTAGAGACCACCACAAAGTGTCTTTTGGAGAGAATATTGTCAATGGGAGCAAATTTTTTTAATAACTTCCAACTTAAAAACGAAAATGTAGTTGGAATGAAATGATGCCAGATTTTCTTTAAAATAAAGAGTTTATAATGAATAGTTCTGATGTTTTCCCAAGTTGCCTTTGTGTTAAAACTTTTGTCTTTTGAGAGCTCCCATTCAATTTTATCATCCTGATCATGAGTGATTTTAACACTGGTAATATGGTTTAATCTTTCAAGAGAAAGAAAGGTAAGGAGAGTAGGAGTATCCCAATTGCCCTCTTTCCAAAAAGAGTTCACTTTAACAAGGAGAAAACAACTGTTAAAAACATGATCATTAGCAATAGGAGGCATGTTATGCCAAGAGTCTCTCCAAAAGTCAATGTCCCCCTTGCCAAGTCTCCAACAGACACTTTGATCAGCCTGACCCTTAACAGAACAGAGCCTTTTCCAAATGATAGAATCAGAAGCTTTACAATCAACATTTAAAGGATGAGTGTTGCTACAATAAGTTGTATGAATGAGATCAGCCCAGAGGGAATTTATTTTTCTGAAAAGGAACCAAAGTTTGAAAGAGAAGGTGAGTTGAATATCAGACAATAGTTTGGCATTCAACCCACCTTCATCAAAAGGCTTACAAAGGCTACTCCAGGCAGACCAGTGTATAGCAGTTTCATGATATTTAGATCTCCAAAGGAACTTATTGAAGCAATTCTCAATTCTATTGATAATGTTTTTGGGGATCAGACTGTTCTGCATCCAAAAATATATAATAGGATAGAGGGCATTCTTTATAAGGGATAGCCTGCCCCTAAAAGAAAGATTCTTCATATCCCAATCATATATTTTGTTATGAATTTTAGTAAGAAGAGGTAAATAATGCTTCCATTTGTTGTTTGCAGCTATAGTGATGCCCAAGTAGGTGAAAGGAGCTTGCTCAATATTGAAACCAGTTGTTGATTTGATCCTGGCTGAATTGGCATGAGTGCAATTGGATGAGGTAATAAGCTTTTTCTTATCTTTATTTATCAGCTGGCAGACTCATTTTGGTATTTGTCAAGCATGTGACTAAGACAGCCAATGGAGGAGGGAGAGCTATTGGAGAAGATGATGATATCATCTGCAAACGCCAAACAAGGTAAGATAATACCTGATTTTAAATAGTATTTCATGCTATTGTTATTATTATAAAGATTAGAAAGTCCTCTTAACAGAGCTTCCTCAGCAAGAATGAAAAGACAAGGGGACAAAGGGTCTCCCTGTCTTAAACCATTCTTCTGAGGGAAGTAACCAATGCTAACACCATTAATCAAAATAGAGACCATGAATTTAGATATCAGAATATTAATAAGGACCAGAATGTCATCAGAGAAACCAAAACTTTTTAGAGTATTAATGACAAAGGCATGAGACATTCTGTCAAATGCCTTTGTCATGTATAACTGTAAGATAATGTTTCCTTTAGAGGACATTCTCTTGATATTATGAAGGATTTCTTTAATAATAAGAATGTTATCATGGATAATCCTGTCTTTGACAAATGCACTTTGACCTCTAGAGATGATATTGGGAAGGATGTAGGAGATTCTCGTATTGATAAGGCCAGAAATTAATCTGTTGAAAATAGTACACAGGCTAATAGGCCTGAAATTATTCCAAGATATGGGGTTAGGGCCTTTAGGGATAAGGCGAATCCCAGTGGTAAAAACACCACTGGGAATACTATTAACCTTAAGATAAGAATTTAATGCAATGCATAGATAACTACTAATTATTTCCCAACAAGATTTAAGAAAGAAACAGTTGAAACCACCTGTGCCAGGGGCACTATCATTCCTCATGTCCTTGACAATGGACCACACCTCTTCTTTACTTGTATGCTTAAGGATAGCTTCATTGTCCCTGGCCATAATTAGCTTAAGAATATTGTTAAGGATAGAATCCTGAGAATTGACAGTGTTACAGCTATAAGAATTATTAGATAGAATCTTTTTAAAATAAGACTCAGCTGATTTAGCAATATCATTCTGATCAGTAAGCCAGATACCCTCATCTTTGATGCCATTGATAGTGTTTTTTTCTCTTCTTGGCAACATAACTGTGATATAACTTAATGTTACCATCACTATCATTGAGCCAAGTATTGTAAAACTTTTGACGCCAGTAACACTCTTCATTTTTTAAAGCAAGGATGAGAAAACTATTGGCTTTAGATAGATTAGCCTTAGTAATGTTGCTGTTAATCTGCTGGTGAATTATTTCACAATTGTCTACCTCATTAGTAGCTTCTTTGACTTTGTTGAAAATGCTACCAAAAGTAGAAGAGTTCCAATCTTTAAGACACTTCCTTAAACGCTTGAGCTTGTACCAGAAAAGAACATTAGGATGATCATTGCAATGCTTATCCCAATTCTGCTTTACACAACTTAAGAAATCAGGGCGATTAGTCCAAGCATTTATGAACTTAAAGTAGCCTTTATTATAGTCAGAGAATCTATTCTGAATGTTAGAGATAGTGATAAGGAGAGGGGCATGGTCAGAACACGTTCTGACCATGTGACAAACCTGAACATTCCAAGTTTATATCAATTTCTGATTCACTAACACCCTATCTACTAACCTTTTCCAGATTTTGTTATTGCTCCAGGTGTACGTGGAACCACTGTAACCATGATCTTCAAGATTACAGTATCTGATGCAATCATTAAACTCATCTACACTGCAATCATCAAAAGAAGCACATCAGAGCTGATCTTCAGGACAAGTGATGGTATTAAAGTCTCCAGCAACTATCCAGGGCTTGTCATCACAAGAGAGCTGACATATCTGACTCCAGAGCTGTCTACGCTGCACTTTTTGATTCTTTGCATAAACAGAGGTAAATAAACAAGAAAAAGTAGTGTAATTGATCTCCAAATGTAGAAATTGATCATGATTGAAGATTACAGAAATATTAACATCATCAGGCCAAAAAATCCAGACTTTATTAGATATGTTACCAGTAAAATTAGGAAAACCAATCCTACTAGCTATAAGATCTATTTTGTCATACCTGGCCATTGGCTCATGGATTGCAATCACTTTAACATTGTCTTTATTAATAATGAATTTAAGTCTAGACAATGTAGGATTGTTATGAATTCCACGAGCATTCCAACTAACTGTCTTTATCATTCTGATAAAGATTTGTTAAAGGACTTCTCTCTTTTACGCAGAGAGTTAATAGACAACCTAATAACACTTCTGTTTTTCTTTGCAGACATGATTTTCCTATTGATGATTGTATTAAAATCCTGATCAGAAGAACTGGCATTTGGTGAAGGGTTATAGCTGCCTACATTGTCCCCATGAGGAGAATCCTGCTGAGTTTTCAGGTTTTGAGAGTTAACATCCTGTTCCAAATCTTGGAGTGCACCAATGATTTCGAACTCCTTTTTGGAGGCAATGTCAACTTTAGAAGGACTACATGGATTTGATGAAGCAATAGTATTATCTTTAGCAGTTATGATCGATTTCAGCTTTCTCTTGTAAACTTTAATAAAAGGTTGTACCTTTGTAGATTTAGATGTATGCATCTAATCATCATGTAAAGAATCTGATTGAGTTACCTCCTTTGAAATATTATCAGATTTTTGACTGACTTCTTTAGATTTTTCCTCTGTTTTCGAAACATTATTTTTGCAATCAACTTCTTTATGCCCCAAATGAAAACAATTATAACAGTAATCAGTGCATTTCTATAACTCACACCAACCCAGCATCCTTCATTTTCTCCAAACCCAATCCACAACTTCCTTTTAAGCACTCTTGAAACATCTATTTCTACTTGAGCATAAGAAGCATTGGCTTTAGCACGGTTATACTTAGGCACAAACGTTTGATGAACTTTGCCTAATGAAGCAGCAATGTCACCAACAATCCACTCATTATAGAGATACTCTGGCATGCTTTCAAGACGAATCCAGAGCAATACTATCGGGCTTTCTTTATTCTTGTTAATGTCACGGGACCATTTTAAGACCCTCATAAGTTTCCCATCGACGTTCCAGATTGGTTTCGACCAAAACTTTGTTACATCTTCCAGTAAGCTGAACTCTATCAGGATTTGTCTAGAGTCTAAGGTTATATACGAATATGAACCTTTAAACTTAAAGGATTTCATGAAAGATTGAAATACTACTCGTTTCGGGATCCCTTGACTAAACTTGCCGATCAACGTTGATTTAGATTGCTTTATTAGGACTTCATGAGTTTCTTTGTCAAACTGAATGACATTATGATCATCCGCAAACTTAATGAACTCAGGTTTTGACACTGTGGAATCATGAACTGAGGACAATATTTCTGCAAAGGATTTCTTGATCTTGGGTTTATCCTTACTAGCATCTGAAAGAAGAGCATGTAACTCTTCATTATTGAGGATGTTGAAAGACATAGAGCAACCGGCGACGAACAAGACCGGCAACGTCTTTGACGGAAAAACAATGATGCTCTGTTTCAAGAATTAAGAAACAGAGACCAGAAACAGCAATCCTGCTAAGCTCAGAATCTTGAAACTTTATTACAGGTTCCACCAGCAATTGCCACGAAGGCTCTTGCTAAATGATCGACCAGCTAGCAGGGCAATCGGCTACAATTCTGAAGAACAGAGGGAACCGGCGACGACACGAAGCTCTGAAGAAACACACTAGAAAGGAAAGCTCTGAAGAACAGAGAAGCTACTCGAGAAGGAAGAACAGAGGCCGGAAAGGCAATCCGGCGATCAGAATCTTGGAGCTTCAAATTTATTTGCTCACAAAATAAATCATTCATACAACTGATAAACATGAAAGACAATGTTTTTTACCCATTTTGGTCCGATAAAATCAACAAAACTAAATAAATAAAAAAGTCAGTTTAATAACCAAAAACATCCCTGTACAATCAAATCATTTAGTGAATTAGCACGGTACTAACCAAGAACATCCAAACCATTTAAAACGCTTCCCACGAAAACCAAACCTAGTTTTTATTATAAAAATCTGATTATTCATTTAATTTTATTATATGTAAATATAAAGTAAATGTTGGATTAATTACAAGTAGTTTAGAATGGGTTTTGGATGCGATACTAATACAGTTTGCAAATAACCTCACAACACGGCTGATCTACTGGTAATTTCTTATTTAAAAACTAACAAGTGGAATAAAAAAATAAAGACACTTATGAGGGAATAGCAAGATAAAGACACATTTTTCAGCCAAAAAAAAGATGAAGGACGCAGACACAATCACCATCCAAGAATAAGAGTATATATATATATATATATATATGATCTCAGCCAATAAATAAGTGAAGCCGTTGCGGGGCAGCCAAACTTACTGGCATATCATGACAATCAATCACAATCAGAAGAAGAAATAACACACCAGTTTGCATTAACAGTCTTGAATTAGATCAAATCTAGATCTTGATAAAGCACATTAAAGGACCCATTAATTACGAAACCTCATTAGGACCCTCCTAAGCGTTGCAGTAACAGAAAGACGATTTAGCATATTAGAATTACACTAGCTCAAAACGAGATCTATACAGTTTCGGACATAAACGGAATATAGAGCTTATATCTTCCACAATCCCGGTAATATATACAGCCTGTAGAGGAAGCCTGCCTACCCTGAAACTATGTGAGGCCTAGGAAAGTTGTCTAATTCGAATCTGGCTGACATGAGTCTCATTTCTAGGGAGGCTCTATATCTCAATTATCCAAATACAAATGCTGGTATGAACAGAACTAATAATAACTTATAAGATTTTGAAACGAACAGTGGACATAAAATCATATGAATCTTGCCACTGAGCTTCCAATATGCCTAGATGAAAATCAAGCTCCATTTTCATCATCAAACATGGTAGATGGTTTTCTTCTCACTGATTCCAGTACATCTAAAGGCCGGCTACTTTGACTACATATCCCATCTTGGGCAGACTTCAGTTTCGGAACACGGGAGCTACGCGCCGGTGAAAACACTCCCTTATTCACTTCTTTAAGCACAGACCTAGCGATAGAAGCTGCAGCTGCATCTGCCATAGCTGAAGCTACTCTTGAATCTGCTTGGAACCCTTCATCCACCTTATCATGGTTCCGTTCTTTGTTTGCAGTAGTATAAAACCCAGGTGAGCGGAAGGTATTCGGGTTTCGCATAGTGGCAATGGCCTCATTAGCTGTTGATCTAGCCTTAGCCAATTCAAACTTCTGCATATCATAGATGAGCTCTTTCTGGAGCTGCTTATCCGCAACCAAGATGTCATCAATCTCATTCTTATAGTCTTTGAGAAGCGCGCGCAGGCATTCCATAAGGGAACCGATAAGGGGGCTGTTCTTGCTCTCCAATAGCCGTTTTAGCTCTATAAATATAGGTATAGTGTTTTGTATAAGCCCCTTCCTAACAGCTTGGGTTATTGCTCTTCCTTTTGCAGCAGCTGCTGTTGCTCCATCTCCACCATCATCCAGATCAGCTGTCTCAGCTGTTGATGCACGGCTACATGACAACCGCATCTCTTTGCTAGAAAGAATTTGAAAAGCATCCTGTTCCAATATTTTTCAAATTATCAGTCGCTATATAAAATAGATCAGCATGTGAAACACATAGGTCGCTTCAATAAAATGATATAAAAAAAAGGCCTTTTAACATACTATGATCCCTATGGTCTACAGCTTAAATTGCTATGTTTAGGGACAAAAGTAAAGTAACGATAGCAAATGCATCTACCCGCATCTAAGAGATGCATGACATGTAATTTATATACAAAGACGATAATGAGAATATAATTATTTGAGTTTACATATATGCAGCACCACAGATTAGAACCTGAATAACAGATTGTCCAGTGGCGTCTTCAATATTGAGCATGCCATCTGTAGCAGCTGCAAGAATCTCAGCACACAACTTTGCAAAGGTAGCCAAAAGGTGTTCTGGAGCCATTTGCTTCAATAAAGTCATATAAATGTGCATTCTTTTGGACCTTGACCTTTCATCATTGCCTCTGAAATTAGATCAAATTGAAATATAAATTTACATCCCACTTTTAGGACTCGATTTTTCGCAATGAATGAATATATAATACATACTTGATGGAGAATATTTGACTTCCTGTTCGTGCAGCATTAGAATCATTATGGCCATTGTGGGCACGGCAGTCATTCAGGATATAAATAGCCTCCACAAAGCTGTTGTAAGCCAAAAGTGGTGATTTGGCTGTAGGCACATTATAATCAATGGTCAAAAACACAAAAGACTTTCAAATTTCACAATATATGTGAAAATCTTAAATCATTGTACCTTTGAGTATCGTGCCAAACAAGAAATCAGCAAGTTGTCGTATCTTTTCTGAATCGTCAACAAGAGACAATAGGAACCGGAAGAAGAGAACTCCTCTCCACTTTACATAGTCTCTCTGGATAAAAAGTAAAAAATAAATGAATATGTTCCCTGATTATATATCTTACTAAAAATGAAAAAGATAAGAACCTTGAGAGAGAACTGTAGGCGGTAATATACCTGTAATAATCTGGCCAGAAGTATGAATGTCTGTCTCCTCACCAATTCACATGAATCACCAAGGCACTTAGTGATCTTTGTTATGTAACTATTACACCAATAATCAAGAGCAAAAAAAAAAAACTATCAGTCAAATCTGGTGCTTTTCAGCTTTACACTTCTTGATATTTACTTTCCTTATTAAAGAGTCTACCAACACCTACGTACTCACCAATCAACTAGAGCAGTATAGTGGACACAGAAATCTGCCATCATGACAACAAGATTATTGCGAAGGGATGCACAATCGCTCTTTTCAAGTTCCTGGAGTATGAAAAAATTGAACTTTTTACAGAATTACCCAAAATGAAACATATCTTGGTGCTCACCGGCAATAAACTTCTAGAGGAATGACATAAATGGAAAGGCAAAATTTGGTACCCAAAAAATAAAAGTTCATCAAATGTAGCATTGCTTGAAAAACTTTAAAAAAATCTTAAACCTTGACGCGACTTGCACACGCTTGAACGTTAGGTTCAGTGCACATGAAAACAAGAATGCTCTCTTATAGGATGTACATTGTACAGTCTAGATGCTAAGAAATGAGATATCTGAGTTTGTGACTGAAATCATTTTACGACCATGGAATGGTACTAATTAATTACCTGAGCAAAAAGAGGAATGTATCTCTTTGCAAGTTTGCCATCTGCCAGGCAAATCTTCCCCATTGTCAACCACGCCTGAATATACAGAGCAGGAGCTGTCTGCTTCAGAGAAACAGCAGTGTGGGGTAATTTGTTTGACTTCTGACTGGAGTTCCCTGAAGTGATGATGGTGTGTAGTAGAGGAACAATATGACTTATATCTGCTGAAGGACAAACTATGATTACAGATCCAATAGTGTAAACTGCGGTGACTGTTTTTGCCAATAATCGATGCTTCTTCGCCTGTTTTTTGCCTTTTCTACCTCCAGATGTCAGGGGCGTGAACATATTAGAATCATTTTTATTGCCCTCACTAGTTCCTGAAATGTATATTTCTACAATTTCAGATGCCTTGGATAGAAGTTGTTCGACCCATTGCATGACAACAGTCTCAGCCATCTCAAGATTCAGGGCTTTTCGTTTGCACAAAGTTCTGAGAGCTTTTACATGAGCATTTACCTGCCACAATATGGTAATCAAACATGATGCAACACAAACACATTGAGTTCAGATACATAAACTCAACCTTTTTTACTTGCCGCAAATAGATAACTTGATAAAAGTATATAGAAAAAATACCTCTGTTGAATGCATGTTAAATTTTTCAATTCGCTTTAGCAATTTGTGAGCCAAATCTGCAGCAAGTTCAGGTGGGAGCTCCACAGAAACATTTGAGATTGTTTGCAAAAGGAAAACGCGGTCTCCAGCCCATGATGCAGAATTTGACTCAATACTACTCTCTTCGGCCCAATGATTTATTTGCGCGCGAGGGCTTCTGAACTCACCTTGCACCACATTTTTGTCGAGGAGCTCCCAATGATGCCGTAGAAACTCCCATTCCACAGCTTTTGGAAGATAAGTCGACACTTCCGAGAGAAGAAGCCAAGCACCTGGTGGAGCTGACCACTTTTCTATTGGCATGGAACCGCTTAACCACAAAGATTCAGATTCCTTTATAATGGTTTGAAGAGCAACAGCAATTTTAGTCTTCAACTTTTTCTTCTTACCCAGGCTAGTGCAGATTTTTTTCACACAAGGTGCAACCTCAGCATTGCAGATTCCTTTCAATAGACTCAAAACTCCTTCAGGATATAACATTTCAATCTCCCTTTCAAAACTTTTTCCTTTCCGCTTTGAACTAATAATGGATTCATTACGTTGAGCACCGCATCCTGCTCTAGACACTCTCTCCAAGACCAATTCGAGAAACAAGTTTTCACATTCTTCTTGTATGCTAATCTCATTGTCAGTGATCAAACGTGGAACAGATTGCAGCCATTCAGCTGATACATTTTCATCTGAAAATTTTCTGAAGGCCTAGAAATTCCATGCCAATTATGCAAAATAATTAGTGCCTAGACCAAAACCATTTGGAAATGTAAATATATGCAATTTGCTCTAAATTAAGGTATAACAGGAAAGTGCTATACGATCAGTATGATTTATGAAACAGACCCTATGGACCAAGCACATTGCCTGTGAAACACAGTGTGTCTTTAATAGCTACACAAGTGTAATAAAGCAGAAGTCTAACAACTTATGTAGTTTCACCATGCATGTTCATTTAGATTCAGCTGCTCTCGGGAAATTAGGCATAATAATTTCTTCTTTCCATGTAGCCGTAAAATCTGTTGAAAATAAATTTAACGTTGGAATAGTCTCCATGACAATGAAATTCTATAATTTATCGTATGCTCGCTCTTGATTGCTTACTATTTTGCTTTTGATTCATACCATGCAAACATTAGATCAATGGTGCACACAGAGATTGATACAGTGTGATTCCATTTGATAACTATGATACATGTAGAGGAATGTGGGTATGCAACATTGGCCAACAATTTCTAGTAGATAAGCACCTTCTGCAAATGGAGCAAAAAATTAGGTCAAGATATAATAAATCAAACCTCTGACAGAGCTGAAATTGCTGCTTTTCGGATGCTAACAAGGGGATCTGAACAAGCTATTCCCATCATCTTAAGCACAACACTGTCTAGAGAACCCCCTAAAAGAGCTGTCAACTTGGAGGCAAGAATAAGGGCTGACTTCCTCACTAGGGCTTTCTCATCCACACATCTCTTCCTCAGAAGATCATCAATTCTCCCTTCATTTGATGTTTCTACAGAAAACCCCAGTGCGTTCCTCAGAACTTGGCGGTTCTTATCATCAGTGGATAAGAACCCCACCACTTGTGTGAGATTCGAGAGAGCTCGAGCTCGAATTCCAGCAGTAGAATCCGAACAACGATCGATAAGAGTGTCTAGACAGCTTAAACCCCAATCAGCATCCCCTAATGGATCTCTAAGGGACGAAATTAGCAATGGAATAAGATCAACAGCTAAGAATCTCAAATTGGCCTTACCTTGAGCCATTTTCACCACATATTGGACAAACCCCATCTGATCTTCGAATTCCAAGGCTTTCACTATCTCCATTATCGCATCCACAGCCAATCCCCGATACTCGGCCTTCTCAGGGGCCTTATGCACCAAATACTTTGGTAGACTCACTAGTGCTTTCTTAACTCCATCACTCTCTTTGGTCAGCCCCACCATCGTTTTTGAGATGAAACCCAAGCCGAAACTTCTAGCCTGAGATTTCCCCATGAGACACAAGGGTGCTAGAGACTTCAAAACCTCGCTAGCAGTGTCGGCACTATCACTCTTCAATACTTGACACAAAATGAGTGAACATAAATCCATCAATCTATCGAAGGAGACAGGATCGCCGCAAAATTCAACCGGTATTTCACAGACTGTTTGCACTAAAGACTTCAAACTATCCGGAAATCGGTCCAAATGAACCAGATTAGGAACAGAAGCTAACTTTTCCATCACGCGAAACCACAATCTGATGTCAAAACTTCCCTCCTCGTCTTCCTCTTCACTCTCAGTCCCCAAATCCTTTGCAGATTTCTTCGAGACCCTACGCCTTTTCTTCCCACGCCCCTGAGGCGGCGCCTGAACCCCACGCGTGGCGGATCCATCCTTGGGGCCGGACTGGTGCTTGAGTGAGCGGCGAATGGAGTGGAGGAGCGAGACGAACGACATCGGCGTGAAGAGAGAGAAAACGGGAGAGTTCGGGGATAGGAGGAGAGAGAGATAGGCATCTGAGGATAAGAGAGAGATGTGAACGGGACCTGAATCCATGGCGGCTGAGATCGGCCGGAGAAGGAATGACGGCGAGAGATTTCTAGATGCAAGTTCATCGAAGAATCGGTCGACGATCCCGGGATCGTTAGTGTCGAGAAGAGATAGGAGGTGTAACAGAGTAGATTTGGAGAAGAATAGTGTAGGGCTTTGAGACTCTTGGTAGTTGAGGTGTAGGTCTTCAATCTCTGTAATTATTCTTGCAAGGGTGTCTTCCATGGCTGCCGCTTCTTCTTGGTATCCCTTTCCACAACCCTGAGTTTCACTTACTTCTGAAATTTCCTCTTCCCGCTGAAACGGACATATTTGGGTTTTAAAATAACTCTTTGGACAACGGATACTTCATTTTTGGGATTTATACCCGTACAAAAACGTATTCAATTTACTAATAAGTCCAGCCTCAAATAGATTTTATCAATATCTACCAAAATATGATTTTATTTACCTATTAGTCCAAACTTAAATTTTAAATACAATTTTATCCTTAATCAATTTGATAATATGACAAAGAAAGTTTGAGGAGAAAGAAATGATTTTGAAATTGGGGTTAAATATTTTAATTTGAGGATGTAATTGTTTTGTTTTTATAGATAATTGAGTCTTTTTTAAAATTGGTTGGATCTATTTGTAAAATGGATCTATTGGGGTATGCTTTGGTAAATAGAGACAAATTTTAGACCCATTACGTAAGTCTCCCTTTATTTTTAATCCAGACCTAAAATATATTAGCGCGCTTAAGCTGTCTTTTATCAATCTATCCGGTGAAGGCCAAATTGAGACCCCATTTGGCTATAATGAGACTCTTTTATAATGAGATTCCATTTGGCTATAATGAGACCCAAAAAAAACCTATTTACCCCCGATATAAAAACTGTATTTTCAGCCACAAACCCTCTTTTCTCTCTTCTTCTCTCTACCAAAAGCTCTCAAAATCCAGCAAAAAAAATCAAGAATTCTCAAATCCGACATTACAAACACGTTAAGATACGAATCTTCTACCTATTCATGTAATTTTTAAGCAATTTACTTTAGTATTTTTAGTGATATTTAGAGTTTAGGGTTCTGCCTCAAAAGTCCGATTTTCATGTATATGTTGTTGTTTTTTTGAAAAAATAGTTGTAGATACGTGTTTGTCGAGGCATTAGGAACGTTTTGGTACCATTTTTGTTGAATTTGGTTTGTTTTTGTGGGTTTGGGTAGGATTGTAGATCTAGGGTTAGGGTTGCTGGTTGTGCGAAATCGCGAGCAACCAACACGCGATTTTGCACGGATTGCGAGCTGCCTGTTCGCAATTTCACCAAAATTGTTCATCCCCTGTTTTTGTGAAATTTCGAACAGATAGTTCGTTATTTCGGTGAAATTGCGAACTTTCTGTTCGCAATTTCACAAAAATAGGGGATTAACAATTTTGGCTGTTTTGTCACATTATGTTGTTTTTATTCCCAAATTTATTTGTCTATTCACAATGATTTTATTTGTTGTATTTCAGCATGCCTCGCACAGACAGCATACACCTCTTCGACATTCAGGCTCGGCAGTGATAGCGAGCAGGAGGAAGTTGTTTCACGGTCACGGTCACGGTCTGTAAGGCGTAGGCCTAGCGCTTCGACTCCAGCCCCTACTATGTCCTATACGTTTGGGACGCTGGATCAGCAATTTCGGAAGGTGAATCTGCATGTGCCTGCTCTATATCCAGACTACGCACAGCACGAGGCATACATCGTCTTTGGAGGAGAGGTAAGTAATGATTGGTTTAAAGTACGGTGTATGGTCTTCTGTATTATGTCTAAGTTATTGATGTTTTATGTAAGCTCGTCGGCCGTCGCGGTGCTACTCAATGTACGGTACCCATCATGCATGGGATCTTACTGGGCAGAGCAGGGTCAGACGTCAGGTTATGATGTCTTGCTTCGGTCCCCTCACCGATGTCTTGGAGCGTTGGAGTACCAACGTACACCTAGTAGATGCTTTTCTTAAGAGGTGGCATTCGGAGACCAACACCTTTCACTTCTTTTTCAGTGAGATGACGGTGACGTTAGACGACGTCCACGTTATTACTGGTCTCTTGGTCATAGGTGATGATTTTATTATTCAGACATTTCCTAGTAATGGACAGCGTTTGGCATGGTATTCTAGGGCATTAGGCATACCCGAGGATGCACTAAGGACTGAGTTAGGGCGTAACAGGGGGGTAGTGCTAGATCTGTTCTTTTACAGTTTTTACGTGAGCAGTACATGCAGCCCCATTTTACGGATGATATCATGTCTGATGGTACTGTATAGTGTCACTAGGGGTTATCTGTTCCACATGCTGGGTTGTTGTATTCTGGTGAACAAGACGGGGAACAGTATATCGTTAGATTACTTGCAGTTTGTAGAGCATTATAGGACGTCCGTTAGATACAACTAGGGCCAGCATATACTACCTCAGCTGTATCACCATCTAGGAAAGTCGTCGCTGCACTCCACTTTAAGGATTGCAGGTTTTATTGCCTTGTTGGAGACGTGGATATACGATCACTTCCCCCCTATTTGACTACGGTCAACACTCTCTACGAGTCTTCTATGTCGACTATGTGCCGATATGTACCGACACCGTTTCGTACGGATGATGAGACTCGTATCAACATCCGACAGATACTGGTTTCGTTGACGGAGAATAATGTGAGTTACGATGATTTGTTACATTTGTTTCTGTATCGTTAATTTATTATTACTTATAGTTTTTTTAAACATTATTAAGTTACATATTGTAGGTTTGGTTCATGTCTTACCGCATGATGCGTGGTGATTTCCCTTTCGAAGATGTGGCTTGGATTGACCACACGCTGAAGGCGTTCGACATAGTTGAGGCGTACTATCCACTTCGGGTCGCTCGACAGCTAGGGCACATTCAGGACATACCACCGGCGTTGCGGGATGTTTTACCGGCAGATAAGAGGAGGCGTGTCAACACGCGCTTTTTGTGGGATGAGGCCACATGGATAGGCTGGCAGTCACACGTTGTTGACGCAAGGATTCGTGGTGACACATATGTTATAGGCGGTCATGGTACGACCTCTTTGTACGGCGTATAGATCTGTGACCACCTATGGTACACTCTGTTTGATCCTAGTGTGGTCGGTCCATTTGGTTCACATGTTCCAGAGACCCCGAGTGCGATGACAATCAGGTACGACTATATGACATGTGCGATCGTGTGATTGATGGATATTCGAGAGCGGACGAGATGAGTATGGAGGAGATGCGTCGGGAGATGCACGAGTGTTCACTTTTGGCGCACGAGTACCGCCGTGTCGATTGACTGCATTTGTATTATATGACTACTAGGACGATTGTTTGGTACTACCTTTTATTTTACTTGAGTTGTTGCTTTCGTTGATATGATTTTAGGAAATTGATTTTTTTGTTTCAGTTGTTGCTTTTGTTTGGATGTTTACCTTTTGTTTTACTTCAGTTGTTGCTTTCGTTGATATGATTTTAGGGAATTGCTTTTGTTACTTCAGTAGTTGCTCTTGTTTGGATGTGTATCTTAAAAACAATAACACTTAAACTTCTTAATATGTAGATTCCATTAAAACATTACACTTTAGTTAAAAGCATTGCATAATTAGAAATACATAAGCAAATAACTTAAAACAAATGATAGATAACCTAACCCTGAGTTAGCATTGCACACTTAGTTTTATGGAGTCGGATAGTTCATTCCATACTCAAAGCGTTTCTCGAATGAATATTCATCTTCATCACTACTTCCGTGGGGAGTTGAGTTAGTATCAACGGCGTTGGCTATTGCATCGTGATGCAGACAGTTTAGCGCTGAAATTTATGAAGACTGGCGATCACCCGAAGAATGCGGTGAATTGACAGTTTGGAACTCCGGTGTCTGATTTTGACCCACAACACCTTGTTTCGAAGGAAACGACCCCACGAGTGTAAATCACCAGCTATGTTTGTGACATATGGGCTCTTTAGGCATTTGGGCTCATCTATCAGCTTATTTCGAGTTTTTAATACTTTATAATATTTTAGTAATTTTTTTATTTTAGTTTTAGGGTTTCAATTGAAACCTTATATAAACATATATTCTTTACATTGTTTGGGGAGTTGTTTTTTATTAATAAAATTAGGGTTTATCCCTCTATCTAGCTTCTTTTGCGTTCTACTCTGAATCATATTGGTATCAGACACATGCAGTCCTGCGAGATGGTGCGAGGAAGAACCAGCGGTCGCGGTGGCGCTGCAGTGGCTAGAGATACAAGTGATTTCGGTGATCGTGAAGTTGCTGACCTACGCCGTCAGGTGGCTGATCTTACCCGTCAGATGGCTGATCTTAACGTCAGGCAACCAGGAACGGAGGTTGAAGGTATCGATAACCCTTTTGGGGATGGGTTCGAACAGAATACTTATCACGGCCGCCGCTGGGAGCTTGGATTTAAGGTAGACATCCCGGACTTTGATGGTAGCCTTAAGGCAGAGGCGCTTGTTGATTGGTTATCCCAGGTTGATGAAGAGCTGGACTTCAAGGAGGTTCCTGAGGAGAGAAGGGTCGCGTCGGTCACCATCTACCTGCGCGGCAGGGCATAAGCTTGGTGGCAGCAAGTGAAGAAGACCCGTGAGCGTGAAGGCAAGGAAAAAGTCCGCAGTTGGGAGAAGTTCAAAAAAAAATCCGCAAGGCTTTCCTACCTTACAACTTCGAGCGGGAACTATTCCAACGACTCCAGAATCTTCGTCAAGGACCACGATCTGTGGACGAGTATACAAAAGAATTCTATCAGCTGCTGGCTCGTACGGATGTGAACGAGTCGCCGCATCAGCGGGTATCCCGCTATATTGGTGGGTTGCGTCTTCACCTTCAAGATGTGTTGAACATGTTCGACTCGTGCTCTGTTTCCGAAGCCCATCGGTGTTTCCTCCAAGTAGAAAAATAGTTGGCTCGCCGGACCCAGATTGGCATACAGACTGGTTCTCCTTCACGGACTTCGGCGTCCAAACCAGTTCCACGTCCAACCGTTCCCATTGTTCCCATTGGTGCGACCAACCGTTCTGTTGGTAAGTTACGTTGCTTTGACTATGGAGAATTAGGGCATCGTCAGGTAGAATGTCCGAATGCTGCGGGTGCTAGGGGTCTTTTCTCTCACGAGGCATTTGAACCGGCCCCCATTGTTCCTGATGGTCTCCCAAATTTTGATACATATGATGATGATATGGCGGAGGTTACGGCGGAGGCTGTGACAGTTGATGTGTTTGCAGATGTGTTTCCCGTTGCTAGCCCTATTGTGACTAATGTGTTTGCAGATGTGTTTCCTATTGCTAGCCCTGTTAGGACTGATGTATTTGCGGAGGTGTTTCCTATTGCTATCCATGTTGGGACTGATGTGTTTGCAGATGTGTTTCCCGTTGCTAGCCCTGTTGGGACTGATGTGTTTGCAGATGTGCTTCCTATTGTTAGCCTTGTTGGGACTGATGTGTTTGCAGATGTGTTTCCTGTTGCTAGCTATGTTGTGACTAATGTGTTTGCAGATGTGTTTCCTATTGCTAGTCTTGTTGGGACTGATGTGTTTGCAGAGGTGTTTCTTATTGCTAGCCATGTTGGGACTGATGTGTTTGCAGATGTGTTTCCCGTTGCTAGCCCTGTTGGGACTGATGTGTTTACAGATATGTTTCACATTGCTAGCTCTGTTGTGACGGATGTGTTTGCCGATGTGTTTCCTATTGCTAGCCCTGTTGGGACTGATGTGTTTACAGATGTGTTTCCTGTTTCCGACCGTGACACCAGGTTTGTGAGTCATTTCTGGCGCAGTTTATAGCGCATGGTGAATATGCAGCTCAGTTTCAGTCGTACCTACCACCCCCAGACTGATGGTCCGACAGAAGTGGTTAATCGTTCCCCCGGTAACTTGTTGCGCAGCCTGGTGGGAGATCACCCGAAGGCATGGGATCAGCTCCTACCACAGGCAGAGTTTGCCCACAATCATGCCCTTCACCGCTTGGCGGGTCTTTGTCCTTTCCAGGTGATGTATGGCGTTGTGCCCCGGGGTCCTGTCGACTTGCTCGCCCTGCCTAGTAAAATTCGTGTTCACACAACTGCTGAGGTGCTTGTATCGCGGATTCACCAAACCCACCAGACGACTTACGATCAGATTGTCTTGAGCACCGCCAAGTATAAATCTCAGGCGAATTCTCATCGTCGTCCTGGTCAGTTCGAAGTTGGTGACTATGTGTGGGCAGTTTTAACCAAAAATTGGTACCCTGCTAGTGAGTACAACAAACTGGCCGCCCGGAAGATTGGCCCGGTGGAGATTGTGGAGCGGATCAACCCGAATGCTTATCGACTGCGTTTGCCTAGCCATGTTCGTACGTCTGATGGCTTTAATGTTAAGCATCTGATTCCTTATGCAGGTGACTCTTCTGACGAGGAGACTGGTTCTGATTCGAGGACGAATCTTCTCGAACCCGGCGGGAATGATGCAGACAGTTTAGCGCTGAAATTTATGAAGACTGGCGATCACCCGAAGAATGCGGTGAATTGACAGTTTGGAACTCCGGTGTCTGATTTTGACCCACAACACCTTGTTTCGAAGAAAACGACCCCACGAATGCAAATCGCCAGCTATGCTTGTGACATATGAGCTTTTTAGGCATTTGGGCTCATCTATCACCTTATTTCGAGTTTTTAATACTTTAGAATATTTTAGTAATTTTCTTATTTTAGTTTTAGGGTTTCAATTGAAACCTTATATAAACATATCTTCTTTACATTGTTTGGGGAGTTATTTTTTATTAATAAAATAAGGGTTTATCCCTCTATCTAGCTTCTTTTGCGTTCTACTCTGAATCACATCGGCTATTTCCTGCTCAATTTGCTGCATCGCATATGACACCATCTCCTGCGTAATTGTATTTTGGAACCCTATGTTGAATACATTTCGGACTTTGCTTCGGACTTCGTAAGCCAGCGACTCAATCTGTATAGTCACTGTTTTAAGATAAGCTAACCTATCGAATACTTCTTTGCGTCCGCGTGGTCAGGGCATTAAACATCCTGGACAGGATGCCTCCCTACCGTGGTTGAAGAACATTCTGCACAAAACCGCATCAATGAAACCAGGAATCTCCTATTGCATCGTACCTCTGACGAAGTCAAATGCGTTTAAGAGGTTTGCATCTTCGTGCACGTTCCAGCCTGAATCACCCATTGTTATAACTTAAATGTTTAGTTTCATAGTCAGATTCTAGTATTTATAGACTCGAAGTCGGTGGTTCAATTCTAAAATAATTAGCGGGAAATTGTGTTTTTGCTCCCGCGTAAAAAAAATTGAGGCAGGAAACCTTCACTCTATTCCCTCCATACAAAAATGCAATATTATAATATTCGTACGATTATTATATGTTTTGCTGTTTTTATGTTTTTTTGTTATTATGTTTTTATGTTTGTAAATTGTTTTGTTTTTATGAATAACAGCATTAAAGTGCTGAAACTCAAATATTTTTATAAACTCAAACATATGCTCAAACATGAACGGAATCAGAAACTCAAACATAAAATAAAACACACGCTAAAACATAGTCTGGAACATGAACTTTAACATAAAGCCAAATCGGAGTTTATCTATCAGGCCAGTTCCATTTCATCAACTTCGCTTATTTTTTCGCATCCTACTAGTCACGCATTTCCTCTCGCCGGATGTCGATAATATCAGCGCGGACCAAATCCAGCTGGTCTTGTGTTATATAATTCGTGACTTTACAGTTGAACCGGTTACATGCAACACGACGTTCTAAATCGGTGAGGCTAGAAATTGGATGTTGGCGGAATGTGACTAGGACTGACCACCTAGCTTTCACCTCATCAACACGCCTTGAAATTCTAGGCGGCTGAACACCATCCCTTCCATATAGGAAGTACATCTTACATTGCAATGCCTCCCAGTACTTTCTACCCCCTCTATCATGTTCGTGTTACCAACTTCAGCTGATGCCATCATCAAATATTGATCTTCCAACTCAGTCCATGGACACATTTTTTGCAATTGGTATATTTTCTATTATTTGTTCTGGCTATAAAAATGTCTTTATATACCACTTTTATGCTTAAGATAACGTAATCCAAGTAGACCTATCAATAAAAGACACTTGTAAGATAAGGATAACGTAATCCAAGTTGACGAATGATTATGCGACACCTAATATTTACAAAAGTACTCAAATGCTGCAGTGCAATAATAGTAGGGGTCTCATTATAGCATAACTTCGATTACCAGGTGTCTCGCTATAACGAGACACATACAAAAATTGCCGCAAAAAACACCCACGTTTAATGCACTTCCCGCCCAAACAACCACGAGCCTATAAATAGACGCTAAGCACTCCTCGAACATAAACAGTTTAACCAATGGAGTTTACCCTTAATGAAGATTACCATTTGCTCGAGGCAGTGAAACTTGCCCTCCGAGAGTTGGGGGAAGATAGTAGCGATGCATTTTTCGAGCTGGTCTTGTGTAATATGTACTACAACTATGGCCGTTTAGGAACTGAAGGTTTTGTTGTGCGTAACTGTGACCAAATCAAGGAGAGGTACATTATTTGCAAACCAGTGGATCGTTTGTTGTTTCTACCATTTAAAATTTAGCAAGAAGTAGCTGCCGTCTGGAACATGACGGTGGTAGATTATATCACTAAGGATATGGTATTGTATCTTCAGAATAGGATTAGTGAGAGGGAAGAGGGGATTGAATCTGACAACAACTTAGGATATGACTTCGACGATTGAGCATTATGCTATGTTTTTAATTTTTTGCATCTTGTAGGTTCTGTATTGTGTGTTTGTTTAAGTTAATGCTATAACTTGTTTTAGTTTCCATTACCATGTTTTGTAGTTTTTATTTGGTACCCACAACTTAAGACAACAACTAATAAGAACAATAACAACTTAACACAACAACTAATATGAAAAATCACAACTTAAATTAACAACCAATAATACGAAAATCACTTAGAAAAATCACAACTTAACTTAACAACTAATAATAAGAAAATCACAACTTCAAACAAAGACTAATTAGAAAAATCACAACTTAACTTAACAACCAGTAATGCGAAAATCACAACTTCAAACAACGACTAATTAGAAAAATCACAACTTCAAATAACAACCGCTAAGAAAATAACAACGTAAAATAACATAAGTGGAAGGCTTAGTCGTATCTAAGTTTGTATTCCACATCATCCACTCCACCCCTTGCAATAATTATGTCCTCTAGAAATGCTACTATATACCTTGTGATGTAGTCTATCAAGCTCAGGTTCCAGACGGAAGCTGCTTCTTGCTTAATTAACGATGGCAAGAAACACAAATGCTGTATTGGCTTGCAAAAATTATATATGCGTTTGATCTGCTCACGAGTACGCACAACGATACCTCTTGTACCTAAACGGCCGTAGTTTATATACATCGTACATAGGACACACTCGAAAAACTGATCGTTGGTATCTTCCCCCAGTATCTGGCGTGCAATCTTCACAGCTTGAAGCATGTGGTAGTCTTCGTCCGCCGTAAACTCCATATGTAAACGTTAACGAGTTTTGTATTTCGTGAATGCTATATGTTGGCCAAGTGTCGTATTTTTCTAGATTTTATGTCCTATTTTATAGGGGGCGAGTCAATTTTGGTGGGCGTTTAATATTTGGATAAGGTCTCATTATAGCGATATTTATACCCTTTCGAATGCAGTGTTGTCCTTAGCTATAATGAGACCCTGCTTTAAACCACGTGGGTTGTAATAATGATCTTCGATATGTGCGTATTTTTGTATATATTATGTGTCACAACATTAGTCGCCTATTCAGATTACGTTATCTTCACATGTTTGATAATTTTAAGCTACTTTTAAGTAGTTTTTAAGGTGTTTTTAAATTATTATTTTTTCCCACAAATTTCGAATCATTCGAGTGAAAATGACTAATGTATAATGATGGTTAAAAAAGTTTCGGACCCAAGAAGTAAATAAACGTGAAAATGTCAAAATTGTGACCATTTTAGGTTACTTTGAAGTAGTTTTTTCAACATTTTTTGAGTTTTCTTTTTTTTTCGCACAAATTTCGAATCTGATGGTTAAAAAAATAAAACGTTTCACACTCAAGAAGTAAATAAACGTGAAAATATCAAAATTGTGACCATTTTAGGCTACTTTGAAGTAGTTTTTTGAACCTTTTTTGAAAAAAAAATTCTTTCCCACAAATTTCGAATCATTCGAGTGAAAATGACTAACGTATAATGATGGTTAAAAAAATAAAAAGTTTCGGACTCAAGAAGTAAATAAACATGAAAATGTCAAAATTGTGACCATTTTAGGCTACTTTGAAGTAGTTTTTCAACCTTTTTTTATTTTTCCCCAACAATTTTCGAATCATTTGAGCCAAATGACTAATGTATAATGTTGGTAAAAACAAAAATGAGTTTTGGACTCAGGAAAGTTACAAAATAGTAAAATTACAAAATTACAAAATTGAAAAATTTCGAATCTTAGTTTTATACTTTCGGACTCGGCCCAATCAATCAAATCGGCTTTTATGTAGAAGGTGTCCGTACTAAACAATTCAGTGTAATCGGCCATCGAACATGACGGTTGATCAAGTCCCTGCATATGTGATTGATGCAATTATATGAAAACATACGTAATTGTAACCGATCATTTAATTTGCAAAACATGTCATATTTGCGAACACGAAGTTCGATTTTTTAGCAAAATCGCGTATAACTAATTCGACAATTTGGACGAATTGCGAGCACCGTACGCGTGTATTTCGAAAAATTGTGTGTTCTCCGTTCGTCCATTTGGTATATCTGCGAACGGGGTGTTCGTTATGTTGGCAAAATCGCGAACAGACTGTTCGTCCATTTGGCGGATTCACGAACAACCTGTTCGCGATTTTGCCAAAAATTTCATGCAAAACTGCGAACCCTGGGTTCGCGGTCCATCCAGAATGTAGCGCTACCAGTGCTATATTCGCACAGAAACTTAAAAAACCCGAAAATTACCTCATTTTGGGTTTGTCCGATGAAAAATCATCGATATTGCTGCTGAAACCTTCACTCCAATCACTCAAATCCATGGTTTTTTTTATAGTTTTTAGTTATTTTAGAGAGAGAAAGCTTAAGGGAAAAGTAGGAAAAATTGGTTTTTTCTTACAAAGTTGGGCTTATATATGAAGGACAAAATGAACATTTCACATTGAAGAAAAAAAAATCTGATTTTGGGGTCTCATTATAGCCTTGCCCATCTACCGGGTCTTGTAAACCCAATCATTTCTAGGCTAACCTCTAATTTAAAAGAGAAAAAGAAATGTCCTAAAATATATCATATTAATGGAATTACCCAACGGAAATCGCTAAGAAAATATAAACTATGGGCAAGGCTATATTGGGACTCCTTTTGGCTATAATGAGACCCAGAAATCTCAAATTTTTTCTGTTGATGTGAATTGACCATTTTACCCTCCATATATAAAACCAAAGTTCTAACAAAAAACCAACTTTTTCTTCTTCCTCTTCCTAAAGTTTTTTCTCTCTAACTAAACTAAATTTTTAAAAAACACCAAAAACCATGGATTTGAGCGATTTAAACGAAGAGTTGAGCAGCAATATGAAAGATATCATGTCGAAAGAGGATGAGCTTTTGACGAACCATCTCCAAACCCAAGAAGAGGATCATTTCGTGTTTTTTGAAATTTCAGTGCGAATATAGCACTACCAACGCTATGAACTGCGTGAACTGCGAACAAATAATGCACAAAATTGCCAAAATTGAGCGCTCGCAATGCTACAATTTGTCAAAATCGCGCGCTCTGAGTGCTCAATTTTGTCAGAATAGCGCGCTATGAGCGCTGAATTTTGACAAAATCAGACACTCTCTACTCGCGGAACTCTCTGGATTTTTTGTCATTTTTCATTTTTTTAAGTTTACGAGTTCGAAACTCAAAGTTTTTTCCACGAATATAATACATTAATCATTTCCAATGAATGGTGTAAAATTTAGAAAAAAAACTCCAAAATGTAATAAAAAAAGAGAATTGCGAAGTGGGCATTCGCAAATTTGGGCAAATAGCGAGCACTTAACTCGCAATTTTCCCCAAATTGCGAATAACCACTTGGCAATTTCGGGGATATTGCGAGTTGGGTACTCGCAATTTCGGGGACATTGCGAGTTGGGTAATCGCAATTTTCCCAAATTTGCGAAGTGGGCATTCGCGAGTCGCGCCCCGAAAACCTCTTCTCCAAATTTCGATAACGAAGAACTCCAAATCCTTAAAAATTCAACCAAAATCAACAAAACACATACCAAAATATCGAAAATAACTAGCTAACAGTTATCTACAACTTACTTTCCAAAAGAACAACAACATTTTGATGAAAATTTGACTTTTTCGAAAAAACCTATAACTCTAAATATCACTAAAAATACCTAACTAAAATGTATAAAAAGTACATCAATAAGTATAGGAATCATACATTGACGTGTTTGGGAGTTCGGATTTGAGAAATGTTGAGTTTTTATTTTGAGAGGTTTTGGTGAAAAGAAGAGAGAAAAGAAGATTTTTGGCTGAAAATCCAGCTTTTATATCAATGGTAAATTGGTCATTTTTTGGGTTTCATTATAGCCAAATAGGGTCTCATTATAAAAGGGTCTCATTATAGCCAAATGGAATCTCTATTTAGCCTTACCCATAAAATATATAAGAATTGCTATAAAAGAACCATCAAAACTAAGATAGGATCTTTTGAATTTCCAACATTTGTAAAATTATCAATCATCAAAAATATTTAAAAAACAAAAAATATTTAATTATATTTTATGTGATTTTTTACTCCATCAAATTACAAAATAAAACCATATTCTAACCTAAAATATTATTCCATAAAATTCATTAAAATTATATGAACTCAAAATTTAAACTAAGTATAACCATTTTTTTTCAACTTTGTCTGAAATGGTAACAAAATCCATTTTTTTACAAACCAACCTAGACATGGAAGAGGTATGCACCCTTCTATCTTTTAGTTTTTTTTCGAAAAAATGATTTTAAAAAAAAACTCTTGATTCCACTCGACGATGGCTTAGGGCTGGTGTTCGTCGCCATCATCTTTTCCAAGAAGATGGCATTTTCCGGCAAACAAATTGCAGACACAATTACATTGGCGTCATGCCATGGCAGGCGCAATGTTTTTGGCACCATGTCTCGGCAAACACGATAACCTGGACGTCCGCCATAATATTGACGAATTGACGTGTATTGTTCGTTAATAATTAATTTTTTTACTTTTCCAGCTAAATTACATCCGAAAATCGATTGAGTAGGAAGTTCACAGTCCACTTGATAGTTGCAACCAAAATCGACAAAACAACATATAACTTCACATCGTCGAATGGAGTTAACTTAAAAATAGTTTTTTTTATAAATCGAAATTCTAGGTTTCTAAATGATCCAAGAAAGGGGTTTTGAAAATTTGGGTTAAATGTGGAGCTTGAAAACGAACAACTGATGGGTTTCAATACATACGCTTTTGAGAAAAAAAGGAAGAAAATTGAAGGGACTTTGATGGGTTTATAATATGGTAATTGTATAACACTTTGATGTTGTTAATTACATTGCATCGTAAGTGTTTGTAAGAATGCCTCAATGAAAATCTTTGGTCATTAATATTTGTGTATCCAACAAAATCTGCTTTGGATTGAAAAATGATCGTTGATGTTCCCATTGATATTTGTAGCAGAAAAACTAAGTTGCTTGAAAGACAAAAGCAAAATGGGTGAAGCTATTTCCCCCATCAAATATGTTCTTTCCTCCGTATTTGAGAAAATACTCCATGTTGTTATTTCCTCCATTAAAGAAATGACATATTTACCTTTTTCTTATTTTTAATTATAGACCCTAATTTCTACAGGTTTTAGCGACAAACAACTGATTCCGAGATGGTATTTAGGAATCAATTGTTTTGCACCGAACAACTTATTCCGAAATTTATTTAGGAATCAGTTGTTTTGCACAAAACAATTGATTCTGAGGTGGCATCTCATAATTAGTTATTTTCAGAATCAGTTGATTTTGCACAAAACATCTAATTCCGAGGTGGTATCTCAGAATTAGTTGTTTTGTTAAAAAACAACGGATTCTGAGATACCACATCGGAATCAGGCGTTTGTCTTTAAAACCTGCAGAAATCGGGATTTGTGATTAGAATGGTTTGTTTAATACGGATTTTCAAGTTACATGAATATACAACTTAAAAACAAGATTAAATTACATTGTTTGTTGATTGTGTGATGTCTTTCAGTGTTAAATCTTTGGTTTGGGTGTCTTCCTTCTCTATGGATAATTTTTATCAAATTTAGGGTTTTTTGTTTGTTTTTAGGGTTTAATTTTATAAGTTAAAATATATATGTCGATTCAATTGGGTTAAATCTTTTGTTTGTTGATATAAGTGTTTGAGAATGGTTAGTGGCATAAAATTATAAATTAAATTATAAAACGAGGATAAAATAGTAAAAGCAAGTGATGAGTATTTTTTAGAGTTTGAATTATGGAGGAAATAAAAAAAGTGAGGGGAGAAATAGCTTCGCCCAAACAAAATACTAGAAATTCAAACCAACAAGAGTCATTGTAAATGAATTTCGTTGGTAGACATGTTTTTTTCTCAAACAAGTTATTAAGTGTTAGGACATATGATTAAGTGGTTTTTAAGGTAAAGAGTGATATTTTAATTAACATTATTAGTGTTAATTTTTTAGTTTTAGTTTTAATTTTGTAGTTTAGGTGAAAAAAATTATGTTTGGAGAGAGAAAGTAAAAAAAATAGTAGGAAAAAATTTCAAAAAAATAATTGTAACTTCACAAAGTAATTATATTTTTGCTGATTTTTTAGATCGAGGATAAAAATGTAAAAATAATAACTACACTGAGTAATTTTTCTTTTTTTTTTTATCAATTTCTAAAATATATATTTCTTTTTGCTTTAATATTTATCAAACTATTATGCTATATCTAATGCTCTTTATATTCGATCTCTCTCCTAAAAATTTTAAAATGTTATTGATCACTTAAAAAGTTGATTTCACCCCTCGCTTTCAAAATGAATTAAAAAAATATTATTACCTACAATACCAATTTATTATACATTTATGATAAATTACAACCGGACTTCACAAAATTCACATTGATCTATGATTTTTGGACAATAACCATAAACATACAAAAAATTAATAACTTTTTTATGATGATGAAGTTTATCGTCAAGCCCACCAGAATACGAAAAACAAAACAATGGAACAAACACAAAATATATAAATAGGTAAGAAACAAGATCGGACTTCACAAAATTCACATTGATCTATGATTTTTGGACAATAACCATAAACATACAAAAAATTAATAACTTTTTTATGATGAAGAAGTTTATCGTCAAGCCCACCAGAATACGAAAAACAAAAAAATGGAACAAACACAAAATATATAAATAGGTCAGAAACAAGATGACAGGCGAAAGTGTACATACAAGGACTCGAACTCATGACCTTTGATCATAAGCATGCCTTACTCAACCAACTCGGCTACCCCATTGGGGGCATCTCTTTTATTTTATTATTAATATATAATTAAGATATGAATAGAGAATTTCGCTCTAACTCAACATATATATTATTTGATAATGAATACTAGTATTCTAGAATTAGGAAATAATAGTTATATAATAAATATAATATAATATTTGTTATTATAGTATTGATGGATGATTAGAACATGTAAATTGTGAAGTTTGATTTGTAAAAGTAGTAGTTTGGTAGATGGATATTTTGAGAGGTTTTGAGTGTAAATGAAAGAAAATGGAAAAATGGTCTATGTTCTAACAATTTCTATTTATACCTTTAAAAAAAAGATAAGATTATCCTAAATCAGGTGTGAGATCTAACAAAAAAGTGTGAGATCCAGCGATGCATAATACCAATAAGATCTAGTCACGCCCTATATCAAAACATGATTAAATCGGGAAAAAGAAAACGTTTTTTTTTCATAAATATCTAATGTTTAAGGCCCGATAAAAAAACAATCCTTGAGGGGTGCATAATACTGATTTTTTAAAAGTAATTCATCTATATTTATCTTTTATAAGAAGTTTCATTAATTTTGTCGGCGAATCCACATAGGGAGTCAACTCCACAATTGAAGTCGTCCCTCATTTGGTCATCCAGTTAACACAATAATTATCTTATCTACAACTATGGTTGAATTCAAAGTTTGAATTATTTGCGAAAATCTCTCTACATACTATAAATGCATCATCCCCACATCCATCAGCGACGTCACCCCTAATGTAGGCACTAAAGCGGTTTGGTTGTAGAAATTGGTGTTTGGAGAACACTCGCAACTTAAACTGACTCAGATGATGTGTGTGGCGGCAGATGAAGTGTCTGTCTAACTCATTGTTCAAAAAAATACCCATAGATGAAATAGGATAGATGATGATAATAGGTAGATGATAGATCAAGCTGCCACAAATAAGATTCAAGAGTAGTTTATAGATAGATTTGTCTGATCAAATATTTTAAATATAAACTCGTTTTTTTTATTAATATCTTATAACTTAAATCAATTTAAACATTAAAATCTGCTTTATGTATTTCCATACAAGAAAAGACAAATTATAAAAATGAAATAATTCTCTTTGTTTCTCTTAAAAGAGAACTAAATGAGTTTAAAGACTTAAAAATTAAATATTGGATAATATATACACAATAACTCTTTTCGACCCTCGTAAAACACAATAAAAAAACTTGTAAAGTAAACCTTGGATAATAAATATGCAATATATTTTTTGACTCTCTTAAAACAAAATAAAAGATTTAGTTAGTAAATTTTGGATAATAAATACACAATATATCTTCTTGATTTTTAGATTTTGTCACTTTGACGTATTTTCAAATATCTCATCATATAGGCCACGAACGAAATTGGATGATATTGTTAAAATGAATTTAAGTAGATTTATGACATTTACAGCTTATCAATATCTTCTCGAACTATTGTTGTTGCGAATTAAAAATAAATTTCTCACATTGTTTGCTCGAATTAAAAGCATATCATGGCTAGTGACTAAACTATAAGTTACCTCATGTTCCATTTGGCCTCTAAGGCTTTCCATAATTTTGTTGAACTCTTTACGAAGTAGATGCTGACTACGAAGCAGTGGTCGAGGTGAGACCGGCTGGGAGGGAAGGTGTTCTGAGGCCAAATATATTTTCTTCTCAAGAAAAACAAAAGAAAATTGCTGATAGTGAAAAGATGATGACAACACAACTGGTACAAGTTTGCACCTTGTCAAGAAGGTTGTCATTATCGACTCAGACTATGGCGGGGAGTTTTTTTCAAAGTAAACAAGTTGTTGGTCGAGGGAATCAAGAAGAAATTCATGCAGAAGGCGAAAATTTCTACCCTGCCTCAGCTTATTTTGATGTCTACAAAAATGACTTTGTTGCGAATGAGCTTAACAGGTTGGTTCGTGTTGTTGCTCTCCTCGAAAGGAAAGCCAACCGCAAGTATCGTTATAATAACGAAGTCATTCAAAGGAGAACCGAGGTGAAAACTTGACCGTTGAGGTGAAAAACCTGAAAGACGAACTTGTCCACTTAAACAAGACAGTTGAAGATCAAAGGAAAACCGTTCTGAAGAAGGTTTAAGATAAGCTTGCTCGCGAGAAAGAGGTATCTGCTGAGTGTCTTAGGAAGATCACTTCTTTGGAGACTAAAATTTCCGAGGAGAAAAAGAAGTATGATAATGAAAAGGAGCGTTTTATTACTACGGATATCGAACAGAACACCTTTGTCGACAGGTATCTTTGACTTCTGTGAAACAAATCGCTAATATTTTGAGAGTGCTGTCAAGGACATTGAAAAACTTACCGCAAAGAATGAGTCCTTAAAGAAGAACTTTACAACTAAGAAGAAGAAATATATGTATGCATATGCTGCCGACTGCGTTTCTCTCCTCGAAAAAAGAGATGCTAACTTTAAATCATCTTTGGTTTAGAAATGCATGAACGTTTTCCTAACTTGAAGTTAGGAAGCCTTTGACAACATTTCATAGAAAGACATCATCCAGTAGGCGTTTTTTAGAGTATTTAGTGACTAGTGGTGACTCGGAAAGTTCTTATTCCGACTCTGATTCCTCAGAAGATAGTAAGGAGGATGCTTCTCCGAGAGAAAATTAGCGTTTATTATTTCTTGTGTTTCGACTTTATCTTTTTGTGTGGCCTTTTCTTATTAACCATCTTTGAGGCTGTTGGTCAGACCTACTCAAAAAATTTTACCTTGTACAATTTTTTGTTTTGTGAAAGTTCTGAATGAAAAAGTATTTTGGTTATGTTTTATTCTTTATAACTTGATAATTTTACATCTTACTCAAAAAATTTCCTTTGATCATCTTCTATCGATTTATAATGAACTCATGCTATAAACCAAATTTTTTCATATGAATGAATATTTAGCTAAAAAATACTTATGTTCCTATTCCAAAATTTTCCATATGACCAAATAAATTATTGACCAACATTCGATAGTTGGCCATTTTAACTAAAAAAGATGAGCATTGTGGTTTGCCATCTATTGGGTGAATATTATTCCATGAACTTCATCAGAATACTTTCGTAGTTCAAAATAATGAACATTGTGGTGAGTTTGATTACTTGAATTGCCTAAGTAAATTGAGAGAAGTCAGATTATAAAACGAGAAATATATTTTAGACAGAGAAAATGAGAGTGCTCAAATGATCAATCTAAAAAAGCCAACCCCTTTATTAGATCAGCGTTGACCTTTTTATAGAGGCACAAAGACTTAGCTCTTAACTAAAACAGTTACATAAAAGAGATAATTGCATGTTCGTTCCTGACTTAAATACAAAGTTCTAATTTCTTCCTCTAACTTTACAATATGTCATAAGAAGTTATATTCTTTATATCTCAGTCCTCGAAGTTACATTTCCTTATCAGTAGCCCCTCAGTTCTAATGTAAGTAAATGAATGAGAACTAACTAGCCTCGAACATATTCAGAGGTGAAGAAAATCCCCTTATCCATAATTCAAATTTCTTCGAACATGTTGTTATACCATAATTTATATCAAATGCGTCGAATATATTTATAGGTAAATAAAGCCCTCATTATCCATAATCTGACGTGCATCAGAGATGTTGTTTCACTTTAACTTATGTCTTACACATCGAATTGTTTTAATCTATAAATTGTTTCCTCATATCACGATTCGAAATGAAAGCCAAGTCTAGGGTGACACTCTAGATGCTAAGTCTATCTCCTAGCAAATAATAACACCCTAGGCAGTAGGTCTGCCATTAGACCCATAACGTGACACGTTTTAGATCCTTACTTGGGTAACCGCTTCAAATTCTGCCCAATTGTCGTCCACCTCTTCCGCTTCTCGATACTTCCTTTCACCTCTTATAAATATCACTATGACCCATAGTTTGATTAAGATATTAAATTCCTTGAGAGAAAAACTACAAAAGCCTAAAATCCCTTTGTTACCTTCAACAACTTCTTCAATATATTGGCTACCTTCACCGGAAACTTCAAATTTTCCGTTCAATCTTTAACTAGTTTATGATAAAGCATCGATAGAGTAAGATCTAAAGCCATAATTCGCGAAAAATTCAAATATTCGAAATCAGATAACAACGTTTTGGAGCTTACGACTACCTCCGTATTAGTGAAAGAGCAGATGAATACAGAGCAGCTGGTTTAATAACCAACGCTCCTCTTAACCTGTCTTCAAAGACAATATACTACAGTAACTTCGATCCTTCGAAAACTCCAGGTTTAACCTTCTCCTCTCACAGATGAAAGCCAATCATCAGAAACTCGAATACCAAAAACACCTCGAAAATCACCCTCTCTCACTGAATTATCATCTCGAGTTAGTCGCAAATTAAGCAAATCCTCCTCAAAGAAATCCAAAAAGACTCCTTCCTAAACTAATTTTCTAAAAATTTATCCTCCTCGAATTTCAAGAAAAACAATTTTCATATCCATGGGAGATGATGCCAACGTGACCTCGAATCCATCAACCACTTCTCATCCCCTGATGGAGATTGTTGAGACAACGACATCGTCTCAACAAAATGCCTCAAGCGATCCTCCTCGACTGATGGACGAGACATTTGAAGGAGAAATCGATTCTGATGCTACTATATCAAATAACGACGCTGAAACAGAAGAAGAAGCTTCAAAAGAATCAGAAAATGTTGCGAAATAAAAAACTCGCAGATCGAGAAAAAAAAGCTCTTATTACAATATCTGACGAGCTGCGTGCGTCAATAGGTGAGAATTCGAGATCTCTCGATGCGCATTATATATTGACTCTGAAAGACGTTTCGTATACATATTAAGAGGAGAGCCAAACAGTTGATCTAAAGAAACAATGGGGGAATGAGAGACAACATTACGCTTCGTCTTCCCAAATAAGGGGAAACACCTTTAGATTGAAAAAAGACAAACAAATGGTCTACCCAGAGATCATCAACTGGGGTCTTCGATTTCCACTGGACCCCATGATAGTTGACTACTTCGAACTTCTAGATCTATATTCAACCCAGGTAACACCAAATCAATGGTTCACCCTACTTTATGTGATCATGGCCTCTCACTTGTCTAAAATTTGGATCTGCATTGAGGATTTCATATCTCTGACCAAACTGTTAAAGGGACCGGTGCTTCCATTCTATTATCTTACCCATGATGATGACTTGAAAATTATCGATGACTTACTGGAAGCAGACAAATTTTAGAAAATTCGTTTTCATCTTAGGGGTTGGGAGAATGGCAAAGATATATCTGATGCCAACTCATCTAGATTGAACCTCGTCCAGAGGAGTAATCATAAATCCCTTTATTTCTTTAAATTATATTTTATACTAATGGTATCATTATTTCTTATCAACTTATACATTATGATCAGAAATTTCGAGGCGTTATGCACTTCTACGAGAGAAAGCAAAATAGGCCTTCATCAAGCTCGCTGCATGGGCTGAAAAAGAATGGAATAACACCTTCTACATTAATTTTGAACTTATCAATTTTCTTAACAAGAACCTATTTCTAACAACATATGATACTCTACCTCTTGAGAATTTGATGGAGCAACCCAATCCTCGACAGACTGTCAAAAGGTTAGTCCACCCTGACTTTAAAGTACTAATAGATCGGATAACCATCTTCCTTAGAAAAAGAAGGCTATAAAGAATTAAAAGACAGCTAGCACATCTGGTGTTAGCCTTTCAGTAGATCTGAAGCCAAGAGGTTTGAAAAGGAAAAAAAAAGAAAGAAATCTCTCCACCATCGAGGAAGGAGTAGAAGATGAACCTTCTTTGAAAAAGAAGATGATAACTGCCCCTTTAAAAAAGAAAGGTGCCACTAAAAAAATTCCCCAAAAGAAAGGGAAAAAGAAAACTTTGGAGATTTTCGAAGAGGTATTGTCCAACTTCGATGACGGTGTAGAGAATCAGCAAAGTCAACATAAATAAAATGAAGCTCTTGTTGAAAACGTTATTGCCACTCTTCAACCTTTTACTTATCTCGAGGCTACAACGCAAAAGCTGATTCAAGAAATCTAATCTTCTCGAAGTCATTTAAATCAGATGGCTAAAGAACTGGTTCACTATAAAGGTGCTGCTACAACTGAGAAAAAAATGAGGGAGATCTTTGGGGACCTTGTAATAGATCCATTTCATCAATTTCAAATAGCCAGATCTGAATTTCTCAGAGGGCTTCTCCATGTTAAGAGGCACCTTAGAGAATTGCATCGAAGAGAAAAAGAAGATCTCAACACTTCACATCAGAATTAAATAGATCAACTCAAGGACTAACATTCGGAAGAGTTAGCTGGAGCAAAGAAAAAATTTGATGATCTCCAATTTTCTTTTGGCAATAGTGAGGCAGAGAAGAAAAAAATGACAGTTGACATAACGACCCTCAAAATCCAATTTGATAAGGAAAAGCAACTTGATGTCATTGCTGTTGAAGATGAGTGCGTAAAAGACATGCTAACAACTATCATGAATGAAAAAGAACAAAAAACCATTACACTCCTTCGTGAAATCCATGCTTCATATCCTAAAATCGATCTTTCCCACTTTTGGAGCAAAATTCTGTCGAAAGACGTCCTAGTGAAGCTTTTGACCATGTTTCTAGTTCGCCATCCGAAGAGGAAGATTCAAGGGAAGATTTTGAAGAGAGCTCTGAAGACGAGCAATTTAACTCTCATTTTTGTATATGTCATGCAATCAATGTAATATTTTTGTTTTTATTAGATGCATTTTCACTTGGTATCTAGGAAATTTCTCGAATTATATTGAATGACAACAAGCTTTGTTTATACTTTACTTTCTTCAAATTATAATGTGAAGTAATTATTCAAAGTGAAAATATAATATTTTACATACCATTATAATACGTTACACTTCAAATATCATCGTGCATTTAATGAACGTATCACTTCAAATAGTATAGTTCATTTAACGGATGTAGCACTTCAAATATTATAATGCGTTTAATGGACGTAACACTTCAAATATGGTTCCTTCTTCGAAAAGTGTACTCAAAACTTCAGAATATTCTAATCTTGGTCAATCTCAAAGATGACCAGTCTTTGATCAGTTACCAAAATAGTTTAAACAAGCACTCATAAACAACCATTGACAAACAAAATGCATTTTATTGTTAGATTGAATATATACGTAGCATCCCATTAAAACCTTCCTCAGCCAACAGGGTAGGAAATAGTGCGCAAATCAATCAAAGAAAACAATTTCAGAATACAACATAATCACTCCCATTATAGTTTTAGATGTTTTATATTCCATGGATGTTGAAGCATCCTCCCCTGATTATAACAAAGGCAATAAGAACCCGACTTTATCTTTTCAACAACCATATAAGGTCTTTCCCAATTCGGGGCCATCTTACCGAGGCTCTTTTCCTTAATATGGAGGAATACCTTTCTTAACACTTTGTCACCTATCTTGAACTCCCTCATTTTTCACCCTTGAATTATTCCTCAGAAGAGTTTGATAAAATGTACTCGAACTCTTTTCTCTTTAGTCAGATCTAAACTTTCTCTTTTAACTTCATCATTCAAGTCCTCAGAATATTGGGTTATCCTAATAGAAGGCAATGTAGATTCCACAGGACTAACAACATCCATTCCATATGCCAAAGCAAATGGGGTCTCTTTAGTAGCCTACTTAGGGATTATTCGATAAGCCCACAGTACCTCATGTAAGTAATTAGGCTATTTATGTGCTGCTCATGTCAAATTCTTCTTCAAACCTTCTAAAATAGATCTGTTTGTCACCTCTACTTGTCCATTTGTTGGATTATGAAAAAGGTGTAAAAAAACATTGCTTGATTTCTTTCGAAGCACAAAATGAAGCCATTTCTTTATTATTAAATTGAAGACCATTGTCTGTAGTAATTTTTCGAGGTACTCCAAAACGACAACAAATATTGTTTACAATGAATTTAATCGCATCCTTAGATTTAGTTCCAGATTGTGGTTCTACTTTTGACCACTACGTAAAATAATACACTGCTACCATTATCATTTTCGTCCTCCAGATGCCATCGACAAAGGTCCCATTAAATCTATTCTCCATCTATCAAACGGAATGGCTTCGGTAATGGACTTAAGTGGAACTGTTGGTTTATGAATAGAGTTAGAAAACCTTTGACAAGTATCACAACTTCGAACCAAGTTCTTGGTATCATTCATTATCGAGGGCCAATAAAACCGTTCAAGCAAAACTTGACGAGTCAATGCCTTGAAATCATAATGCGTTGATCATTCTCCATCATGATAAAACCTCATGGGATTCTTGTCTGCTCAAACATCACAATAATGGCCTACTCAATTCTTTATTATACAAAACTCCATCTAATACTATATAACCAAAGGTTTTTCATCGCAATCTTTTGGTCAATTTTAAATTTTCGGGCAACTTTTCTCTAATAAAAAATTCAAAATATCAGTTCTCCAATCGCTTCAGACTGTATTTGGGATGCCAAATAATTCCTCAGTATGTTCACACTGGTCTGAATGGATTAAAATTGATGGACTTTCTTGTAATTAAATGAAACAATTGCTAAGGAATCAACAACCAAGTTATTCCTTCAGTTTATATGGTCAACAACAACATGATCAAATAAAAGCATCAAATTTTGAAGTTCTCGAATATACAAAATTAAGTGGTCCTTTTTCGCTTCGGAAACTCCAGACACTTGATTTGCTACTAATTGAGAATTTGTCTCTAATCATACTGAGGTTGCTCCACATATCTCAGCGAGTCTCAATCCAACTAATGCATCTTCGTATTCAGCTTCATTATTCAATGCGTGAAAAACTCCAGAGGCCATCGACAAAAGTCCCACTAAATCTATTCCCCAACTATCAAATAGAATGAATTCGGTAATGGATATAACTGGAACTGATGGTTTATTAATAGAGTTAGAAAACCTTTGACAAGTATCACAACTTCGAACCAACTTTTTGGTATCGTTCATAATCGATGGCCAATAAAACTCTGCAAGAAAAACTCAACGAGTCAATGCCTTGAACCTATAATGCGCTGATCATTCTCCATCATGTAGTTCTGATAAATCCTTTTGTGAATCTTGTCTGATCAAACATCGTAATAATGGCTTACTTAATGTTTTTTTATACAAAACTCCATCTAATACTATATAGCCAAAAGCTTTACCTCGCAATCTTTAGGCCAATTTTGCATATGCAGGAAACTTTCCTTTATAAAAAAATTCAAAATGTCAGTTCTCCAGTCGCCTCAGACTTTATCTGGGATGATAAACAGTTCCTCAATATGTTCACACTGGTCTGAATGGGTTAAAAACCGATGGACTTTCTTGTAATAAAATCCAAGGATACTCTTCTTTGTATGCTAAAGTTGTTAAGAAATCAACAACCATGTTTCCCCTCGGTTTATATGGTCCACACCAATATGATCAAATAAAAGCATCAAATTTCGAAGTTCTTGAAGATACAAAAGTCAGTGGTCCTTTATCGCTTCGGAAACTCCAGACACTTGATTTGCTACTAATTTAGAATTTGTCTCTAATCATATTGTGGTTTCTCCATATATCTTTGTGAGTCTCTATCCAGCTAATGCAGCTTCGTATTCAGCTTCATTATTCGACGCGTGAGAAACAATTTAATAGATTGAAGCATTGTTTCTTTAGATGGAGCAACCAATTGAACTCCAGTGTTGCATCCCAAAACACTAGAGCCTTCACTGGTTCGAACAATCCACATCGAATAATTGGCAAGACTTCCTCGCTGACTTTCTCATCCAATCTACTTGAATGAAATTCAATAAGAAAGTCTGCCAAAGCTTGTGCTTTAACTGTCGTTTGAGGTGAAAAAGTAATGTCAAAATCCCTCAATTCCACTGACCACTTAGTCATTCTTCCTGAAATATCAAGATGTTGCAAAACATTCTTCATTGGAAATGAAGTTCGAACTTTGATGGTGTGAGATTGAAAATAAGGGCACATTTTTCTAGCAGCCACCACCAATGCCAATGCCAATTTTTGGAGCTTTAAATACCTCTTTTTTGTTGCCACCAAACTTTTGTTGACGTAATACACCGACTTCGGAATTCCTGAATCTTCACTTATCAACACTGCACTTACTGCAAAATCCGATACCGCAATGTACAAAAAGCGTTATTCTCCACTTTGAGGCTTGGATAATATTTCTGGTGATAATAATAAATCTTTGATGCTTGTAAAAGTTGTTTCATAATTCGAAGTCCATTCAAACTTATTTGGTCTTCGTAATACTTGAAAGGAAGGAAATTTTTTATCATAAAATCTAGAAATAAATATGTTAAGTGCTGCTAACCTTCCTGTCAAAATTTGCACTTCCTTGATAGTTCGAGGCGATTTCATGGATACTACAACTTTTAACTACTCTAGATCAACTTCTATCCTTTTTCACTAATAACATAACCAAAAAATGTCCCTAATCGAACTCCAAACATTTTTATGGATTCAAATTTAGCCTTATTGCCCTTAAATTCAAACATGTATCCTCTAAATCATCCAAATGTGCATCGTCTTCTAAGCTTTTCACCATCATATCGTTAATGTATACCTCTATGTTTTTTTTCCGATTTGAGTAGCAAATGCCTTGTTCATTAATCTTTGGTATGTGGCCCCACCATTTTTTAATCCGAAAGACATGACTCTATAACAGTGCAAGCCTCTGTCTGTGATGAAAGTGGTACATTCTTGATCTTTTGGATCTATTTGAATTTGATTATATCCTACAAAAACATCCATAAAGGTCAGTATTTTATTTCCCGAAGGGAATCAATTAGCTAGTCTATTCGAGGAACGGGAAACAGATTTTTAGGACAAGCTCGATTTAAGTCTGTAAAATCAACACACATTCTCCACTTCGCATTATTCTTATTGACCACTACTGGGTTCGCCGTCCATAAAGGATATTGTGACTCCCTTATATGTCCGACCTTTGACAAGCGATCCATTTGGGAAACAATGGCCTCTGCTTTCTCAAACAAAATCCCCGTCTTTTTTGTATAACAGGTTTCACCTTTGGATTAATAGTTAGGCTATGGAAAATAACTTCAATTGGTACTCCTGTCGCATTCTGTTTCCAAGCGATCCATTTCAGAAACAATAGCCTCTACTTTCTCAAAAGAAAATCCCATTCTTTTTTGTATAACAGGTTTCACCTTTGGATTGATAGTTAGGCTATGGAAAATTACTTCAATTGGTACTCTTGTCACGTTCTGTTTCCAAACGAAAACATCCAGATTGTGGGATAAAAATTGTAAGAGTTTTTGACGTAAAATTGGGGTAAAAAAGGATCATATTCGAAGTACACTTCCCTCATAAAAAGTATATTCCTCTATTTCTTCACTTACGGTCAATGACCCTGGGGTTACCCTGAGATCGTCAAGCTTTTCTTCAAAATCTGAGGTTAACCCCCTTAATACTATTCATTCATCATATCACCACTGCTAGATCATCTGGCTACCTTTTGATCACTTCATACAATCTCGAAACGGTCTCCGATAACATACTTGAAACATTGATGGACTTTTGAAACAACACCATGCATTCTTGATAACCAAGATCTTCAAAAAATGGAATTATCGCTTTTTGGATAGTCCACCACTATAAAAAGCACTTGAACCTTCTTCTTAAAAGGTCCTCTTCCCAGATTTACCTCCCCTTCAGATTCCCCAATTACTCGTGCAGTTACTCTTGGAAATCCGATGATAGTGCGCTCTGATTGGGATATCAGAGAGGATTGCGCATTATGTCATAAGTTGCTTTAAAAAGGACGTTCGCATAACTTCTATATCTATCAACACGCATCAAATCTCAATGCTAGCAATTTCTGCCCTAATGACCAATGCATCCTCATGTGGCCCCATAGTACCCCGTAAATCGTCTTTATCGAAAAGGATAAAGGGAATGTCTTTCTTACCATATAGATAGGTAGACATTTTCCCTCTATCTGAGTAGCCAGACCTACTATGTGCCGTTTTCTTGAGTCACCCCAAAAAATGGCCATGGATTCCAAATACTCGCATAGGCTTCGAACGTGGCCTTGCTTTACTGGTTCTTCCACTGCCATCAGAATTAACCAATCCGGGTCCATGTCTAAGTATTCCACGCAGCATCTAAATCATCAACCTTTGAATCCAGAATCATCAAATTTCCAGCCTGTGCATTTGGATTGGTTGGTTGTGAAGTCGATGCTATGGGATTTTTCAATGCATTGCTTTGTGATTTCACATAAATCAATAATTTCCCATTTTCAATTAAAGTTTAAACTTCTTTGTTCAAGTCAATGCAATCTACAGTATCATGACTGATGTCATTGTGATACTTGCAAAACTTGTTGTTTCGCTCCTCTTTAGGCCTATTGATCAGAGCGGGCTTCCTCAAATTTACGTATCTCTCAGTCTTATCAAAGATTGCAGTCACACTCTCAGCCACATCTGTATAGTATTTAGGCCTTATCCATTGATTGGACCTCGACCTATTAAATTGGTATGATGGAGCTTGGTTCATATACCCTCCAGTTCGAGGTGGTAGATTATTATTCGTCGGAGGTGGTTGGGCAGAATTTGAAGATTGTTCCTGGTTATTTGGCTCCTGCCCATAATTATTTTGACCAGTAGCCGCTACCCCTCGAACTCTGGTTGACTCTTCAACCTTGATTTGATCCTCAACTTGAGCCATCAAAGCTCCAAAAGTTAAGGCTCTTCTTTTTGTTGTTTCATTAGCCAAATCTCCTGGTAACAACCCCTGACGAAATGCTGACATTGCCACAAGCTCTTCACAATTATCTAGACTCGCTTTTGTTAAAATAAAATGCATCATATAATCTTTCAGCTTTTCTCCAACTGTTTGTTTGTATTAGATGATTGTATCTCACTTTTCCCTCATTTGTTTACTCCCCAAGAACTGTATTCGAAAGGTAGTGTAAAAGTCTCTAAAGTTTGAAATGGACCCCCTCAGAATTTGGTTGTACCATTCCATAGCTGTCCCCTTGAAAGTTTGGAAAAAATCCCGACACACTAACATATCATCATCCTCAAAGTTTATCATGTAATTCTTAAACTATTCGATGTTATCTTCTGGGTCTTGTATCCCATCGATTTTCTATACTTTCAAAATATCAAAATGCTTCAGAAGCGTGATTGGTCTTATTGTTACGGGAAATAACAAAGTTTAATGCCAGATAATGCATTGTATTGCCAAAGTAAAGAGAATTTACATTATCATGGGCCCAATCCCCTTATCTATACTGATTATTACAACTATCCCCATTATCACACTAGTTGGCCACATTAACTAGATGTTTTATGTCACGTCTACATCATGGAACCTGGTTTTAAAGTCATTATATAACGGTTTGACTAATTTATATGTCGTGGCTTTAAATCGTTGCTCTGACTATGATCTGCTATGCCTAGTATCCAATGACTCCTTCTCGCTTGACATTCCGAGCGTCCACCTAATTTTCTTCTTCTCAATCAGACTTCTAATAGCTTTCTTTCATGGAAGTGACCAAGCAAAAATAATTAGAGCTGCTGCTCGGTCACTTCTCATATGATCAGAATATATTATGCTCGACAACTGCTCGTCCTCGGTTAAGATCTAGGCGCATTCTTCTGATTTGGACAACCAATATTCCAGATCGGTAAAGTTTATCATCCTATTGATTCAAATTGCTCGTACCCTTCTTCAGCTTCTCGGTCATCTCGGACTATACTCTGTTCTGCTCTACTTTGAATGACTATTCTCTTCGTATGAGAATTATCCCCATATCAGGGCACCCCCCTAGTTTAGGGATTTTAAAGGCATAAACGTAAAATTCCTGAGATATAGAAAAATAATTGAAGAGAATATATAATATGTTGGATATAACGGCAGCCATTGATGACGTCAATTTAGTAATGATGTAGTTGTTTAATTTATCCCCCAGATATTGCCACGTGTTGTGTGTTACATGCGTGTGTATGCAATCATTGTGACACCGAATTTCCTTTTTTCTAAATTGGCGCTTCGAATTCTGTTTGGTGGCGTGTTAAATTAAATGTAGCCATTTTAAACCATGCGAAAAGTTACACTTTTATCTTAAAAAAAATTGCCACTTGCCTCTCTTTCAAAAGATTGTGAGTTAACTCTAAAAGGCGATATCGAAAATACTTGGAGAGTTTCTGTATCCTCATTAGCGAAAGTTCTCAAACAACTTCCCCAAATTCATACATGTATTCTACGAACTTCTTTTCCCTTCCAAGACACCCTCTAGGTTTGGGAATAAAGTCTCGAACAACCCCGTTATTGGTAGTGATGCTCATATGATAGTTGTGCCGCCAAGTGCGTACTCTTAATCTTCCCTCATTTTCATTGGAGTCGATCTAAACACACGATGGGTCCCAAAAAGTTTGTAAAGAAAAAGGAGAAAGCAATGAAAGTCATAAAGTCAGACACTAAAAATCCCGCCTTTTTAGAAAGTTACTTTACCATAATAGCCCCTAAGTATGGGCATGTTGATGTCGTTAACCTCCCTAACTTTAGGGCTCGATATAGCATACCTAGTGATGTGACTGTTAGGGTTCAAATGCTGGAGAACATCCCTTCCAAGCAAGGGAAGGTGAAACCTGTTTATTTACCACAGTGTTAGATTGAGGTCTGCGTTTGCCTTTGCCAAACTTAATTTGAGATTTATTTAGTTTTATGGGGATATACCCACTCAGTTAGTAGCAACTGGCTGTAGGACTCTGTTAAGTATTCTACTTAGTGCACGTTTACTCGATACCCCAATTTTCCTGGTAGATCTGCTAGCTATAATAGATGTGCCCAAACTGGATAACTCCCTATTCCTATATCCTCAAGTCGCTGGCATCAAGAAAATTGTAGAATTGTCGAGCTCTAACAGAAACTGGAAAAATTCTTTTGTGTTTGTTTCTAGTAATTGAGAGCATGAGAGTGCATTGCTAAACTTGCAGCTCAAACGTAGGTTGAAGACCAAATGTAAGAAATTCCCTTGGTAGAGATTTGTACTGCTGTTTATTTTGTACCATACTGACGAACATTTAAACATGCGCATGTGAAGAAAGGTACCCCGAATGGTGTAAAGAAGGTCTACCAGAAGGAGCGGTCAACCCACTTATTAAAGTAGCAAACTTGGCAAGTTATACCTGGTTACAAGATCCACTACGACTATTTACTCATGTCAAATTATTTGTAATCCGGTTTGTGGCCTATTGCGGAGCTGACCATTTGCAGCAAACGAGACTGTAACTATGGCCAACACAGGGGAAAAGGCTACAACTACTCGGCTAAAGGCACTAATGGAACAACATTACAGAGAGAGGGATACTGCCAGAGTATTCTTGTCTATCCCCCATAAAAAAAAGTTCAAGGAAGCAGAGTATTCTTGCCAGAGTATGCTCCGCTAAGGGCACTAATGGAACAACGTTACAGAGAGAGGGATGCTTATATCCTTGCGCCAGACCTGCTCATATTGCACTTTCGTAAATTTTGACTTGTAGTCGTGAGCAATGCTAAATAGCCTCAGATTCCTTTGTATTTAGCATCTTAGTTACCATGGGTTTGGTTCATTACCAGCTGCAAATATGAGTGTATATTGAGGTTACTGGCCCCATAAATCCGTGCAAATTTCATACCACAAATTATTGTTTTGTATCCGCCACATTATTAGTAACTGGGAAGTTGAAACGGAGCGTCTTGAATCTCATTTCCTCTAGGTAGGTATAGAATAATACATGCGCCTCCACCTGACATAGTTGATGCTCCACCAGTCTCCACTATCCATTCAGGTAACATTTGGGCATTGTCCTCATCGTGGAGCATAACCCTTGGCGAAACAAACTCTGTTAGAAAATCTGCTACCACTTGTCCCTTGATTGTGGTACGTAGTTCGAATTGTATATCATATTCCTATAGCTCAATGTTAGACTTCGTCAATCTTCCCGACGCCTCTGGTTTTTGCAGGATAGATTTAAGGGGAACGATGTTCGGAAAATTATCATATGACCTTGAAAATAAGGGCGCATTACAACTATGACTAGTCCCAACGCAAGTTTCTCCAAATTGAGAATCTGGTTTCTGCTTCGATCAATGTTTTTCTTGCATAGTAAACAGGGCACTGCACCCCAGCTTGCTCTTTCACCAACACCGCACTTACCGAAAATTAGGAGATTGATAAATAGAGAAACAATAATTCCCCGGCAATATGGGATGACAGTACTTCCGGCGACATAAGATAATGTTTGAGCTTGGTGAACGCATTATTGCATTCCTCGTTCTATTGGAACTTCTTCGCACCTCGCAATATCTCAAAAAAAGGGTGACTTTTATCAAACGCTCTTGAGATGAAGCAGAAAAGTGCCGCTAAGCGCCCGGTAAGACACTACACTTCTTTGATGGTTTGTGGTGGTTCCATCTTGGTAACTGCGTGCAACTATACCGAGTCGGCCTCGATCCCCTTAGCGCTGACTATATACCCAAGGAGTTTCTCCCATTTCACATCGAACGAACACTTGATTAGATTGAGCTTCAGGATGTACTAACGTGAGAGAGCGAAAATGGTTCGTAATGTGGAGAGGTGTTACTCGGCCGTGTGTGTCTGGACGATCATGTCGTCGATGTAGGCCTCCATGTGCTATCCCAAGTGATCAACCAAAATATGATTGATCAGCCTTTGATATGTTGATCCTGCGTTCTTTAACCTGAAAGAATGACTGTGTAGCAGTATAGCTCTCTATCTGTTTGGAACGCGGTATACTCCTCGTCGGTAGCGTCGAGATGGATTTGATTATACTCTGAATGCGCGTCCACGAATGATAAAAATTCGCACCCTAAGGCTGAATCCACCAGATGGTCAATGCATGGAAATGAGAATGCGTCTTTCAGGCAGGCTTTGTTCAAATTAGTGAAATCCACGCACATGCACCACTAACCCCCTTTCGTTTTTACCAGGACCGGATTCGCCAACCACAATGCGTATAACGCTGGTCGATTTTGGCCGAGCCGAGATTTTTTTATCACTTCGGCCGATATAGCCTATTGTTTTTCCGTGGAGAAAGATCTACGCTTCTGCTGTACTACTGTGCATAAGGATCGACGACCAGTTTATGGAAAATAATCGAGGGATCAACACTAAAAACATCAATGGCTCCCCACGCAAAGACGTCCAAATTATTTTCTAATAATTCTAGTAATGATAGTTTAAAAGGGGTTATAAATCGTTACCTAAACGAAGAGTTAGGGGGCCTCCTAACCCGTTAACCCACCCGGGACCGGACCGGTAAGGCCCGCCCGAGACCGGTCCGGATACCTTAGGGAGCGGGTTGGGAGCCAAAATTTTGGACCGATTCTCTTATCGGTCTGGACCGGTCCGCCCGGTAACCAGCCCGGTAAGGGAGATATATAATTTTTTTCCCTAATCTATGTATATTTTTTACTAAAACCCTAAAACAATTATGATAAACCAACAAACCCGCCTGTTAAGAGTCGGACCAGACCGACTCGACTCTTAATGAGCCGGGCCCAGTCCATCATATTTGGCTTCCTTTGCTTAGCGGTCCGGCTTGACCCGCCCGGTAGCTTAACGAGTCGGTCTCGGTCCCGTCCAAACCCGGACCGACCCGACCCGATAACAGGTCTATCTACGAGGTCGGAGGGTGCCCTCTCTAGTTGTTCTGCTTCGCTTAGGTCATCCACAAGCTCGGGTGAGGGAGTTGCAATGCCCTCGGTCACTGCCTCCCCCTCACCTGTTGATTGCTATCTCAGAGGTTTAGCCGGATCTACCGTCACTGCATAGCATGACCTCACAGTGCGTTGACTTCCTCAGATTATACCGACCGTGTTTCCTACTAGGTATTTGATGCATTATCTGAATGTGCACAACGTAGCGTCTATTCGATGCAGCCAAGGTCAGCCGGTTATGGCGTGGTAAGAGCTAGACACATCTGATATCATGAACAAGGTTTTGAGCTCGCGTTTAGTAGCTCTGTAGCTGGCCCTGACCATAAGTTCCACCTCGCCTGCGCATTGGGATACATGCCCCTCGTAGCCGACCAATGTCCATTGGGTTGACCGGAAAGATGGGACATTTTGTATCTTATCGTAACTTCCTTTGAATATTAGATTAGATGAGCTTCCCCCTGTCGACTAAGACTTTAGTTACCATAACTCTCCCGATATCCAGATTTATTGTTAAAATATCTTTGTGATATGTGCTAACCCCACATAAATCGTCATTTTTGAATGTTATATCAACTACAGGATCGCGATAGTTGCGATATGATTGAGTCGCTACCCCTTATACTTCCAAGTCCGATTACCCCTATCTTGCTTGTCTTTCCTTCATGTCCTTGCTCGGAGTTTCCACTTGATATCGTGTAGAGCGAAGGAGATTGATTATCGACCTCGAGTATAACATTGCTACTTCTGATTGTGCCCCGGAATCGAGTTCCTCATCGTTTCTCATATCGGACCGACCCCCTACTATAGTGTATAAGCATTGCTGATTTCCCTTACCATCTAAGGCCTCGTCGCCGGCTTTCTCCTCGGCGATGGGTTCCGATTCATGTTTCTACTCAGGTCGTCTCTGATAGTCTTGCTGTTTGATGAATTGAACGAGTTCCCCATCGTCTATCAGCCTCTGAATTTCTTCCCTTAGCTGCCAACATTCATCAGTTGGATGCCCATGGTTGCCGTGGTATGAACAAAAATACCGCTTTGATCGCTTAAAGTCGGGCGCGCTCATCACTCTTGGTGTCTGATACCGTGTCATTTCCTTAGTTCAGTCGCAAATGACCGATATAGTTTCGGTTAGTGGGGTGACCTTCCGAGATGGATTGTCACAGTACTGGGGCCGGCAGGCGGTATCCATTTAAGGGATATCGTCGGCTCTTCTGCGCTCAGAAGCCCCTCCTTTAAGATCAGTAACATGCCAATCAGGCGAATCTCCTCTGTGGGCATCATCTATGAGTATGAAGATGTTTTCTCGGGCAAGGAGGTCATCCATCACTTCAAAAGGGAAATGTATTAAGTCAACATACAATTCTCCTTTCCCATTCAAGCCTCTCTTAAGTGAAGCCACAACCATGTTTTCCTGCAGAGCTGGTAGCGCATTCATGGTGTGGACAAAACTTCTGACATTGCTTATGAGGGACTCGCCCGCCTCTGGTGGAGGTCCATAATGGAGTCACGCTCGCGCTTCAGTTATTTGTTACCAACAAAATACTCTCTGAATGCCCTTCACAAGCCGAAAAAATTATGGATGGAGCTTTTAAGAAAACTACTAAACAAATCCATTACGTTCCCTTTAAGGGTCATCGATAATGTTCGGCATAGCACGACATCATCGGGGTTGAATGCCATCATCATATTGCGGAACTGTTCAAGGTACCTTTCTAGATCGCTTGTTCTTTCATAAGCGATCCTTTCAGAAAGGATCAAATTTCCTCGGAAATTGAGCCTCAAATATTTTTTCTGCAAACGGAAACTCTTTAAGAATATAATTTGAAATTTGAGGCCTTACCTGATTGTAATAGATGTCAACTTCTTCTTTGGTCTGCTTAGAGGCGGCACGGTGAACGTCCTTTCTTGGTTAAGTTTTCTTAGATCGCTTCCAACTTCCACTGTCGCCCTTTCCTTCTATTTTGTCGTTAGGCTTGGATGATCTATCATCACTGTTGATGTGGCTTGCATCCGGTCCGGACTGATGATTTGCTCGTCTTGCCATTTTCGCTTAAGCAATTAATGCATTGAGATCATTGTTCATCCCTGCTAAGGTCGCAAGCATCGCCTGCTCTCGTGCATCTCTCTCGCATGCTACCCTGAGCTGCTCTTGATGAAGGTTCTGAAGTTGTTGTTCCAGTTGTAGGAAGGTTGGAGGTATTGCTGGGTTCGCGATGGGAAGTTCCAACGTGGCAGCGGTTGCTACCAGTCCGACAGGGTTGAGCTATGGTCCAGTGACGGTAACAGGCTACACTGTTGCTACTGTGATAGTAGCATCCCGGTGGGCGGCTGCTACGGGATTTTTCGTGCTCAGTCTTGTTGGTCTATTAGTTACAGGTCTTTGCTCTATAACTGCCTCACCGGATTCTGGGTTTTCCCTCTCAATCCCTGACCTAGCCATTACCATGGTTTCTTTACTTGTTGATGCTTTCTTAAGTTTCCGACAAACAACGCCACATTTGTTATGGAAAATAACAAAGTTTAATGCGAGATAATGAATTGTATTTCCAAAGAAGAGAGAAGTTACATTATCCCGAGTCCAATCCCCTTATTTATACTGATTTTTACAACTATCCCCATTATCCCACTAGTTGGCCTCATTAGCTACGGTGTGGTTTATTTCTGCCTGAGGGTAATATCGTAAAGTGTTTAAAAGGTGTTTTGGGTGTTTTGTGGTGTTTTGTGTTTAGTGTGAAGAGTAAAGAGATAATTAAGCTGTATAGTAGTAATAAATTCTGATTACCCCTAATAATGAAAGTGGTTGGGATATTTATACTTTATTACTGACCCATGGACTTTTGGGTCGGATCGTGAAGTCAAGTCAAGTTTAAGGACCCATTAGTAGTTTGGTGTGAAGTGATTAGCAACTAGCTTAGTTAACACTTAATACATTTGTCTTGTTTTCATTCTGGTGGTTTGGTCGGAATTGCCCTTCGGATTTAGTCAAGGAATACTGACTCAAATATCCAAAATCATCAGTACCCCCTTTAGATCTTGGAAATGATCTTTGGAAGAGCTAAAACTCAAAAAACCAATACAAACACTTTCCGATCTGTTTGTGTTGTTCGAACTGCAAACATTTTTCTTCAAGAGTGACCCTGTTCATGTTTTGGTGGTACTAATTTCTTATCTCGGATCACTTGGAGGCAGGTCAAGATACTTGTGCCAAGCTGAACGCTTGGGCCTCGAAGAAGTGGGGCAATTCCTTCCACAACAGTTTCAAATCGGGAAACTTTATGAGGTCTCACCTGTGGAACACCACAGGTAGAAGAGATCTCACTTGGGAAGAGTTGACTACCCCTCCCCCGCATATGTGATCCTAAGTAGGACAGAGGCCAAAGATGCCAAGTTATACATGCCTTCCACGGACAAAGCCCCTAGTAAGATGAAGAACAAGAAGAAGAACAAGAAGGCCACAACAGACCCAGCCCAAATGACTAACGAAGGGACCGGTTTGGAGAACCAGGGAGGTATTAATGCTATTTTATTGAAAGCAGTAGAAGTGACTATAAAGGAAATTTGTGGGTCAAACAACCCACCGAAGTCTCCGAAGAAGGACAAAAAGCGTAAGGCCAGCAGTAATGAGAAAGCTGCCAAGAAAAAGAAGGTCACTCTGGGAGCAGAGGTAATCCTTTGACCTTTTGAAGTCCTCTCTCCAGCTCCTACCGATCCTACTTTGCAGGAGGAAATTCCAACTGACCTTCATTCCCGACAAGTTGCTGGTGATGGTAACGATGAGGTAGATCTTAAGGCCTTTCAAAACATCAATATATATTTCAATGACTTATATAAAGATGACTTTGCGGGGCCATATCGTCCTCCCAACTCCTCCAATATGGTGCCTCATAATGGGGAGACCTATGCAATATTCGGGGAGCAAGATACTTTGAGCCATGCCCTCCTAGGCTATATCCGATCAGTGCTTGATCTGGAGAGACATGTAAGGACTCAAACAAGTACCATCAATTCTCTAACAACAGACAAGCAAAACTTGTCGAATGATCTTCTCAATGCTCAACAAAGCATATAGTTATTGAATAAGGAGAAAGAAGAGCTAGCTCCCCAATTGCTTAAGGAAGAAGTGGCCAATAAGGAGCTCCAAACCAAATACTCCTACATGGAGACCTCTTCTTCAAAAGACCTCACAGCATAAAAGGAGCAATTGAAAACTAATGATGGTACTATCCAGACTTTGTTCGATGAGAAGGCTAAGTTGGAGAATACTTTAGAAGAGAAGACCAAAGAGAAAGAGGCCCTGGAACGCCAACAGGCTCAAGCCACAGCTGCAGGCATAGAGAAGTATGCTATTGGGATAGTGAATTCTCTAAAGAAGAAGGATGATGAGGTCAAATCTGATATGGCCCTGTTGTTCTATGTAGACTATGATGACATCCCATTCCACATCTTAGAAGATGGTGACAAATACAACTACTCTAGTGGAATTGACTCTACTGATGACGATGAAGAAACGGGTGAGAGTTCAAGTGCTGAACTCAAAAATCCCAAAAAAAGATGGTGGTGAAGAAAAATCCAGAGGGAACAAGCCCTAAGGTTTCATTATGTACTTTTTTTGTTTTGAAATACTAAAGTCCTTGGATACATTTTTTGTATTATTGATCGGTTTGAGTCCGATCAGGGTTTAATTATCATACTTCCCTGTTGTTTAATATTTTTGTTTAAATCTTCTATGGCCAATGTTTAAATAACCTATAATATTTCAGAAGTGTTGAACAAAAGTATCCAACATCTTCGATCACATATGTTTAATAAGTGTGATCAAGTGTTAAGCAATTCTGATCAACTCAAGAAAACTTGAGAGCCGGGGTGTTGAATAAGCATTTAACATCCAAATTGAAACAAAGTCACACCAAACTTTTGAAGAAGGCATCATATATTATCGAAAACCCGGACACCTCATTAAAACCTTCCCGCGCCACCAGGGTAGGAAAAAGTATGCCCCCTAATATTTACATTGGTATTTAAAAAGTAAGTATTTACAAAAGATTTCTATCCTAAATATAACCTGAGATGCTCAACATTCAATGGGCGCTTTAGAGCTCTCCCTTCTTTGTCTTGGAGCCTATATGTTCCTGGTTTAGCCTTTTCACAGACCACATAAGGGCCTTCTTAGCTCGGAGCCAGCTTACCGAACTGATTCTCCTTGGTGTGTAAAAAGACTTCTCTTAAAACTTTGTCCCGTATTTGAAAATCCCTTCTTTTAACTTTAGAAGCAAATCTGCTCCTCATCAAGCCTTGGTAGTCCGTTATTCTCAGATGTGCTTTAACTCTTTTTTCTTCTATCAAGTCCAACTGATTCTTAACTACTACATCATTAGCCTGTTCAGAATAGTTTTGGACTCCGTGTGATGGTAAAGTAGCCTCTATGAGAGTAATTGCATCTATCCCATATACCAAAGCAAAATGAGACTCTTGTGTGGCAGCCCGATGAGTAGTTCGATAGGCCTATAACACTTTTTGTAAATAACTTGGCCACTTTCCTGCAACTCCTTTTAAATTTTTCTTTAATCCGGACAACACAGTCCTATTTTCAACCTCAACCTGACCATTTTCTTGAGGGTGGAAAGGAGAAAATATAATAATGTTGAATTCCTCTAGATGTACAGAAGGCTTCCATGTCTTTATTATCAAACTGTGGCCCATTGTCTGTAGTAATCTTCTGGGGAACCCCAAACCAACACCATATATTAGATAAGATAAATTTAATAACTTCTTTCGAAGTGGTTCCGGCCAAAAGAGCTACTTCTATCCACTTAGAGAAATAGTAAATAACAACTATGATTCTCTTAAATCCCCCGGAGGCCATAGGAAGATGCCCCACTAGATCCATCTCCCACCTGGAAAAGGGTACTGGTTCAGATATGGACTCCATAGGTACTGCTGGCACATGAATTTCATTCCCATATTTTTGACAAAGATCACATTTTATTTCACCATTTCTTTAGCATCTGCCATTATGGTTGGCCAGTAGTATCCTGCTAACAAGACTTTCCGGGTCAAATCCCTATAGCCAGAGTGTGCAGAACCTTCCCCATCATGTAGTTCGGATAATACAACTTGGGACTCTTCAAACCCTAAATAACGTAGGAGAGGCCTGCTGAAAGACTTTTTGTAAAGAACTTCTCTTAGAATCAAGAAACCATGAGCTTTGTACTTAATATTTTTTGCCACAGCTTTATCCGGAGGTAATATCCCATCGTAGATGTATTGGAGAAGAGAATATCTCTAATCTTTAGGTTGAATAACGAGTATGCTCATATTTTCTTCATCATCTTTCTTCCGATCTGTCTGTATAAATTGACATTCTTGTGAAAGAATCCATGGGTATGATTCAGAATAGGCTATAGTTGCCAAGGAGTCTACCAAACTGTTTTCCGATCTATCAATGTGCTCATAGCAAATATTTTTAAAGTTTGCTGCCATTTCTTTCAAAACAAGGAAATATTTAACCAACTGTTGCTTATTTGCTTCAGACTGCCCTTGAGCATGGTGAATGCGTAATTGAGAATCACTCATTAATCGAACTCTCTTAGCCCCACATAGGAGAGCTAACTTAAGACCAGCTATGGCTGCTTCATACTCAGTATCATTGTTAGAATCTTTGAACCCAAAGCATATAGCCTGGTACATTCTATCACCATATAGAGAGGTTAGGAAAATTCCAGCTCCACAGCCCATAGTACTTGATCCACCATCAGTTCGAACTACCCATTCCTTTGGGATTTAATTTATGTTCGAGATGATCTATCAACATAAAACTCCACCAAGAATTCAACTACTGATTGGGATTTAATTTCTGTTCGCGGGGTAAAGTTAATATCATAATCACCCAATTCCACTGACCACTTGGTTATTCTACTTGATACATTAGCTTTTTGAAGAACATTTTTCAAAGTGAAAGACGTTCAGACAACAATAAAATAAGCTTGGAAGTAAGGTCTCATTTTTCTTTCTGCAATTACTAAGGCCAATGCCAATTTTTCCAATTTCAAGTATCTTCTTTCAGCATTTAGTAAACCCTTACTAATGTAATACACCAGACGAGGGTAATTGGTCACCTCCCTTATTAGCACAACACTTATTACATATTCTGACACACCTAGATACACATATAGCTTTTCTTCCCGAACAGGTTTGGAAAGAGTTTTGGGTGAGGACAAATGTTTCTTTATTTCAATAAAAGTCTGGTCACACTGTGGGGACCAATTGAAGTCTTCAGCATTTCTCAACACTTGGAAGAATCAAGTGCACTTGTCTGATGACCTTGAGATAAACCTATTCAATGCAGCCAACCTTCCCGTGAGCCTTTAAACTTCTTTAGCATTCCGAGGAGGGTCCATTGCTAGTAAGGCATTAAGCTGATCCAGATCAGGCTGGATTCCTTTTTCACTTATTATGCAGCCCAAGAATTTTCCAGATCGGACCCCAAATGCACACTTCTCATGGTTCAATTCTAAATTTACAGCTTCTAAATTAGAAAATGTCTGTTGAAGGTCAAATATATGCAAATCTTCCTCCAGGATTTTAACCATCATATCATCTATGTAGACTTCCATGTTTCTAACAATCTGATTAGAAAAATATTTATCTACAAGCCTTAATAAGTGGCCCCAATATTTTTCAACCCGAAGGGCATCACCTTGTAACAATGAAGACCTCTGTCTATGGTGAAAGTAGTGTGATCTTGATCTTTTTGATCTACTTGTATCTAGTTGTACCCTGAGAAGGAATCCATGAAGGACAACAACTTGTTTCCAGATGTAGAATCCACTAACTAATCTATTCGAGGAACGGGATAAAGATCCTTAGGCCATGCCATATTGAGGTCAGTGAAATTAATACATATACGTCACTTGCTATTCTTTTTATTGACTAACACAGGGTTGGTAGTCCACAAAGGGTACTATGTTTCTTTAATGTGACCCATCTTGGTCAACCGATCAACTTCTTAAACAATCACATCTGCTTTTTGATTGAAAAAATCTCTCTTCTTTTGTAAAGCTGGTGTAATATCACTCCCGATTGACAACTTGTGTGAAATGACATCTGCTGGTACTCTGGTAACATCACTATTGCACCATTCAAATACATGTTGATAACAACCGGTGCTTCAACTCTGGTTCCAGCTTAGAACCAATCTTGACATTCTTGCCCTCTACGAGGGAATGAGTTTTAACCTCTTCAATAAGTATTATAACAGTGGGAGCCTCCCTAAGATCATCGAGCTCATTCTCTTCAGAAGAAGGCTCCAGGAGCTGCTAATCCTTGTTAATTCTGACTACCCCTAGATATTTAGGGGCAAGAACTGTTGCACAGCACTCCCTAACTATCTTTTGACTGTTTTGGACAATACCTACTTGTCCATGAACATCATATTTCAAGCATTGATGGACTGTAGAGGCCACGACATGAATTTTGGAGAGCCAAGACCTCCCAAAAATTGTGTTAGACGATGTTGGGCAATCCACCACAACAAACAACACTCTTACCATCTTTTTAAAGAGCCCCTTGCCCAATAATACTTCCTCTTCGAAATCCCCAATCACATTTGCAGAACTTCCTATGAAGCCTAGAATGGTTTTGTTCAAACGTTGAATAACTGCTGGATTTCTCATTTGCTTGTAGGAGCTTAAAAACAGAATGTTTGCCGAACTGCCAGTATCAATCAGAATTCGACGTATATTGTTCCCCCTATTGAAGACCATATGACCACCGCATCCTCATGAAGTCCTGCAATGTCTCTCAGTTCATCCTCATCAAAAAATATGAATGAGAATAGGGATTCACACTGTTGGGAAGACATTCCACCATCTAACTGGTGGCCAAATTATGGACATGCCTCTTCCTTGATGAAGTGGAAGGTGCAATCATTGTATATCCTCCAAAAATGGTTAATGATTCGAAGAAGCTGATCAGTCCGGAAACTGTCTTAGTTTTCTATATTATTACTCCCACCTAATTTCAACCTGGATCAGGATCCAGATACTCAGAATCTACATCAAATATTTCAACGATCACCATTGCACTCTATTGTGTAAATATCTCAGGATTGTTCGAATGGCCCGTACGGGGAGCATTGGCTTGGGCATTATCCGGTATTTTCCCACTTTGCTTTTTAATGTAGGCTCCCAACTTTCCCCTCTCAATAAGGTTCTGGACACCCTGTTTCAATGCTCTGCAATCCTGAGTATCATGGCCTATATCATTGTGATATTGGCAAAAAGGAGTGCTCCGGTTCTCTCTGGGGGACTGCAACGCTGTCAGCTTTCTAAAATGCACCTCATTTTTAGTCTTATCATAAATTGTAGCCACACTCTCCCCCAGCTCAGCAAACTATTCAAGCTGAACCCATTGCCCCCTTTTACTTCTTGTTTGTTGGCTTTGAGTTTGGTTGAATTGATTTTGTCTCGACCGATTGGACCCTTGCCCGTCTCTTTTGCCCTATAACCGGATTGGTTAGTGGCTGGACCAATTTTTGGTGTAGCGGTAGACCTCACTTGATGGTGTACCCTTATTTTCTATGTTTCTTCTACATTGATCTGTTTTCCCACTTGGTTCAATAAACCACCCCAAGTCATAGCCTTCTTTCGAGTCACAGAATCGGCTAAATTCCCAGGATTTAAACCTTGCCTAAGGGAAGCAATTGGAACTTGCTCAAAGAAATATGCCAGCCCATTCTTCGTATTCATAAAGTGACGTATGTACTCCTTCAGGGACTCATTTGGTTCTTGAACACAATGGATAATGGTTTTCACATTACCCTTCAGTTTCTTACTTCCAACAAATTTCCTCCGGAAAGAAACCTAAAAGTATCAAAATTTCTTATACACCCATGAGGGAGACTATTATACCATTTAAGTGCACTCCCTGTGAAAGTTTGGGAGAAAGCCCTACATAAAAGCTTGTCATCGTCGTCAAAGTTCATCATGAAGTTCTTGAACTGTTCCAGATGGTTGTCTGGATCTCGACTCCCATTGTATTTCTCCATCTTGAAACTATCAAACCTTTTAGGAAGATATCCGAAGAGTATTTTTGCTGACAAAGGCGATTGCCTCCAATTCTTGTTGCGACTGAAAACGATATCTTGATTAGGGGTTGCAATAATACCCGGTTCGAACTGAAATGCAAAAGGATCAATCAGCAACCGGTCAACATGCTTGTGAGCTGACCCCTTACCCTGGTGCCTCTTGAGCCTGCCATGTCTGTCCCTTTTCCTTAAATACTTTTTAGTTAACCTCATCTTCTTTTTAGATCTCGCTTCATCATTACTTGAAGATAGTGTTTCTTCAAGTTTTACCTCATGTGATGAACTGCTGGTGGACTTAGATACAAAACTCCCAACAAGCTTTGATTAGTGTGTCATTTTTGAGTTGAGATGAGTCTTCATATATTGCTCATTGTCTCCAGGATTTTCAGTGTGGTGAAGTACTGATGCTCCAGATTTCTCCTTAATTCCTTTTTCTGTTTGTTTTATTGCTCTCAACGCCTCTATTTCAGCCCTCAACTGGTCTCTCTCCTCGATAGTATACTCATTGTTTCCCTTGCACTTTCCACCTCTGGAGTTGGAACATTCTGCTCATTCGGATCCATCCGAACTGCTTTGCTTGCTGGTTTTGAATGTAAAATTCTGGCACCATTGCGCTCTCACTGTGGTCGCCAATTTGGTGTGGTTTATTTCTACGTGAGGGTAATCTCGTAAAGTGTTTAAAATGTTTTTAGGTGTTTTGTGGTGTTTTGTGTTTAGTGTGAAGAGTAGAGAGATGATTAAGCTATCTACTAGTAATAAATTCTGATTACCCCATTAATGAAAGTGTTTGGGGTATTTATACTTAATTACTGACCTATGGGCTTATTGGGCCGAGTCGTAAAGTCAAGTCAAGTTTAAAGACCCATCAGTAATTTGGTGTGAAGTGATTAACAACTAGCTTAGTCAACACTCAATATATTTCTCCTGTTCAGAATTTTATTGTGGTGGTTAGGTCCGAATTTCCCTTCGGATTTAGTCAAAATATAGTGACTCAAATATCCGAACTCATCAAGCTACATGTTTTCTGTCACGTCTATATTATGGAACCTGGTTTTAAAGCTATTATGTAATGGTTTGACTGATTCATATGTCGTGGCTTTAAACCGCTGCTCTAAAGGTAATTTGCTATGCCTAGTGTCGAATGACTCCTGCTCGTTTGACATCCCAAGTGTCCACCTAATTCTCTTCTTCTTGGTCAGACTTCGAATGGCCTTATTTCATGAAAGTGACCGAGCCGAACTAATTAGACCTGCTGCTCGGTCACTTCTCATATGTTCGGAATATATTATGCTTGACAAGTGCTCGTCCTCGATTAAGATATAGTCGTCTTCTTCTGATTTGGACAGCCAATATTCTTGATCAATAAAGCTTGTCATCCTATTGATTCAACTTGCTCGTACTCCTCTTCAGCTTCTCGGTCAGCTCAGACTATACTCTGTTTTTCTCTACTCTGAATGATTATTCTCTTCGTATGGGAATAATCCCCACATCACTTATCCCATTTGTCAACGTAGAATTCCTCCACTCAATACCTTAAATATACTAATCCTCAGTTCCCATCACTGCATACAAATTCCGATCATCCCCATTATATTGGTTTGATGTATTTTATTCACACTAGTTCTACTCCCTCAAACATCGAGGTACACTTTCTTTTTTAGCTTTATGTTCCTTCTTATCTTTGCGAGGTTGATCCTTCTCTTCTTTTGAATAACCTCAATATCTTTTAAAACCAGATCCAGAGCTTTCAACTCCCTCATCACTAGATGTGTCGTGCCACTGTTTATCTTTCTTTTTATTTCGTGAAGAATGATGCTCTTTTGGCGCTTCAAACCGCGCTTTTTTTTCTGCTCACTTCTGATTTGATCATTAGTACAAGATCGATCAGATTGACCACCAGCATTATTTTGGTCATTCAGTTGTCTCACCTCAGATTTCAGCCTAGCTGACTGAATCTCTTGCTCTCTCTGATCGTATTTCTCGTTCAGAGCCTTTATCTTATCCAGAAGCTGATTCATTCGCAACTCTATCTCAGATTGAGTCTGATGAATTGGAGTAGATCCTTCTTGTTTATCATCTGTCCCTTGTAAATCCTTTTTTAGTGTTTCGATAGCTGACCGAACTAGCGGATCATTTTCTTGAGTCATCGTAAAATTTTAAGGTTTTTTAATGGTTTGGAAAATTCGAACTAGTAAACTATGCACCAATCATTGATCAAGTCCACAGTGAAGTCGCCAATTTGGTGAGTTTGATTAATTGAATTTCCTAAGTAAATGTAGAGAAGTCAGATTATAAAAAGAGAAATAGATTTTAGAAAGGGAAAATCAGAGTGCTCAAATGAGCAATCTCAAAAAGCCAACCCCTTTATTAGATCAACCTTGGCCTTTATATAGAGGTGCAAAACTTAGCTCTTAACTGAAACAGTTACAAAAAAGGGATAATTTCATGTTTGTCCCTAACTTAAATAAAAAGTTCTAATTTCTTCCTCTAACTTTACAATCTGTCATAAGAAGTTTTATTTTTTACATTTTTGTCCACGAATTTCCATTTCCTTGTCACATTGCAGTCCAGCAATTGTTGGATGACCCTTTTACTAAAAAAGATGAGCATACTATCATCCAACATTCTTTGGATGGTCTTTTACGTTAAAAAAGATGAACACTTATAGAGATAATTTTAAGATGGAAAATAAATTATATATATATATATATATATATATATATATATATATATAAGTCAGCTATTTGGACACCTCATTAAAACCTTCTTGCGCCACCAGGGTAGGAAAGAGTATGCCACCGATACTTACATAAGTTCATAATAAAAATATTTACAACTTTACATATTCATTCCAAATAAACTTTGAGGTGTTCAATGTTCCACGAGCGGGGAAGATTTCTTCCTTCTTTATCTTTGAGTCGATATGTCCCCGACTTAACTTTCTTCGTTATCGTGTACGGTCCTTCCCAATTAGGAGCTAATTTGCCAAGCTGTTTTTCTTTCGTATGAATGAACACTTTCCTCATAACTTTGTCCCTTGCTTTAAATTTAAGTCTCCTAACCTTTGAAGCATATCAACTTCTCATCAAAGTCTGATATTGTAGAGAATTTGGTTGTGCCCTTCTTCTTTTTTCCTCTACCAAAGCTAGCTCTGTATGCTTTCCCTTTTCATTTGTCTCCTCGGAGTATTCACTGAGCCTATACGAGTGGAAGATTATCTCAGATGGTACGACTGCATCCATTCCATAAACTAGTGCGAATGGTGACTCTTGCTTTGCTCTTTGGGAAGTAATTCTGCAAGCCCATAAAACTTCTTGTAGATAATCCGGCTACTTTCCAGCCTTACCTTCCAAGTTATTTTTAAGCCATCGAAAACGGTCTGATTAGTCACCTCGACTTGGCCACTCGCTTGGGGATGAAAGGGTGCCGAGAAGCACTGCTGTATCCCCTTAGAAGCACATAAAGATTTCATCTCTTTATTATCGAACATTGGTCCGTACCCAAAAACGATAAAAAATGTTGGAAATAATAAATCTAATCACATCTTTAACTTTTATCCCTGCCAAAGGTTCATCTTCTACCCACTTAGAGAAATAATCAACTACGATAATGATCGTCTGTCAACCTCCAAATGCCATCGGTAACAGTCCGACCAAGTCAATGTCTCATCGCTCAAACGGTAGTGATCCAAATATCGACTCAAGAGGCACACCCGGTGCATGGATTATGTTGGAAAATCTTTGGCAGGTGTCACATTTTTGAACTAGTTCCTTAGCATCCGAGAAGAGAGTCGATCAGTAGTACTATACAAGAAGAAATCTGCATATCAATGTTTTATACCCATAGTGGCTGACTCTTCCCCATTTTGTAGCTCTGAAAGTATCATCTGTGATTCACCTCTTCCTAAATATCGAAGTATAGGTCGGCTAAAAGACTTTTTATACAATACATCTCCGAGTACAACATATTTATATTCCTTAAACCGTATTCTTTTAGCCATCACCTTATCGACTGGTAACACATCATTCACCAAAAGTTCTTTAATTTCACTCTTCCAATCTTTTACCACACTTGTCAAAAATTTGAAAAGATTCAACAAACTCTTCAACTGTTTCAGATCCTTTTACTATAGAAGGTTTTTCTTGTGTAATAATCTAAGGGTATTCTTCTGAATAAGAAGATTTAGCCGAATAATCAGCCACTGAATTTCCAGCCCTATGAACATGTTCGTATTTGATCCCTTCGAAAGACAACGTTAAAACCTTCCAATCCCCCAAATACTTCACTAAATGATATTTTCTTGCTTCAGATTGGCCAGATGCATGGTTTATAAGCAGTTGTGAATTGCTTACCAACCTTACTTTTTTAGCTCCGCAGATTTTAGCAAGTCTCAAGCCTGCCAAAGCAACTTCGTACTTAGTTTCATTATTTGACGCTTTAAATCCGAATTGGATGGCTTGATAAATTGCAATAGGAGAAACCAACTGCAGCCCTGCTCCACATCCTGACGAGCTGGAACCCCCATATGTTCAGATTGTCCACTCTACTCTAAATGTTTCCTTATCAATTTCCATATCTATTCTCTCGAAGTGAAATTCGACTAAGAAATCCGCTAACGCTTGTGCTTTAATGGAAGTTTTTGGCTCAAAATCGGTATCAAAGTCTCTTAATTCAACCGACCACTTAGTCATTCTCCCGACACATCAAGCCTTTGTAACATATTTTTCAATGAAATAGATGTTCGTACGATGACAGAGTGGGCCTGAAAGTAAGGTCTCATTTTTTGCGCAGAGGTGACTAATGCAAAGGCTAAAATTTGTAACTTCAAGTATCGCTTCTCAGCATTTAGAAGACTTTTACTCATGTAATATAATGGTCTCGAAAAGTTATCATTTTCTCGGATCAGAATCGCACTCACAACGTAATTTGACACTGCCAAATAGATATACAACTTCTCCTCCAGATTTGACTTTGTCGAGATTTCTGGTGAAGAAATGTACTCTTTGATTTGATGAAAAGATTATGAACATCTTGGGTCCAATCAAAACAATTTTCTCTTCTTATCACTTAGAAAAATGGAGCGCATTTATTCGATGATCGTGATATGAACCTGTTTAACGCTGCTAATTTTCCTGTTAGGATTTGTACCTCTTTGATCATTCTTGGTGCTGCCATTGTGCTCAGAGCCTTTAACTGTACCAAATCAGCTTCAATACCATGTTCACTGACTATGTACCCTAAAACATTTCCGGATCTTACCCCGAATGTGCACTTTTCTAGGATTCAACTTCAAAAAATATGTTGGTCAAGTTAGCAAAAGTTTCTTCAATGTTAGCCAAATGGTTCTCATCCCTTTAAATTTTGACTAACATCTCATCCATGTATACCTCAATGTTTCTCCTAATTCGAGTCTCAAGCTCAGTTTAGATCGGTGTAGTCCAGACACATTCGCCACTTGCCATTTTTCTTTTTTACTAGGACCGATTAGCAGTCCATAAAGGATATTGTGACTCGTGTATGTGACCCACTTTAGTTAAACAATCCACCTCTGCCATAATACCTTCAGATTTGTTTTGAGAAAAAGATCTTCTCTTTCTGTATGGTCGGACGAACATTGCTTCGTACTGCAAGCTTATGACAAATAACATCCACTGGAACCCTTGTGACATCCTCTATACACCATACAAAAATATGTAATTTCATTGACAAAAACTAGATTAAACTTTCTATTACCTCCAAAGATAGCTTTTTGCCGATTTTGAGGCTTTTACCAAGAAAAAAGACATGGTCCTTGAAGTTGTCGTCTGGGACCATAAACCCGGGAGCTTCCCTTAGATCATCGTACTGCAAGCTTATGACAAATAACATCCACTGGAACCCTTGTGACATCCTCTATACACCATACAAAAATATGTAATTTCATTGTCAAAAACTAGATTAAACTTTCTTTTACCTCCAAAGATAGCTTTTTGCCGATTTTGAGGCTTTTACCAAGAAAAAAGACATAGTCCTTGAAGCTGTCGTCTGGGACCATAAACCCGGGAGCTTCCCTTAGATCATCCATGGATAGGATCCCAAGGGAAACCCCTCTGACTGCTATTATTTCTTTGACTCAACCCCGTCAATTTGTTTAGAGGCCAAATCTGCTCAGTAACACTCTATTTTCATCTTCTGATTGCTTCTAACTATTTCCACATCGTTTCCCACAACGTATTTTAAATATTGATGGACGATTGACGACACAACATGCATTTTAGATAACCCAGACCTTTCGAAGATAACATTACAAGCTGTTGGGGAATCTACCACAACAAACAAGACTGTGACTACCTTTTGGTATGGTCCCCAACCAAACTCGACCCTTCATTCGAATTCCCCAACTACCTCAACTGTAGCCCCGGTGAATCCGACTATCATTTGATCCAATTGTAGGATCGTTGGGTTTTTTTTTGATATGGATATAAGTATTCATAAACATAATGTTGGCCAAACTGCCCATATCAATCAGAATTTTTTGAATCTCGTTCCCAACTATCTTTGCCACAATAACTACTGCATCCTCATGCGGACCTGCTATATATCTCATATCGTCGTCTTCGAAACAAAGTATTGGAGACGGACTTCTATACAAATATGGTGAAGCGCCTGCTTTCTAGACTAACAATATGTCTCTTCCGAAAATAATTCGATACCCCTACAATAGTATCTCCTCCAAAAATTGTTAGTGATTCAAATAAAGAACACAAGTTACTAACTTTTTCTCTCGTTATCCGCTATTCTACTACATTTATGTTGTTTCTGCCCGACTTTGGATCTAAGTACTCTGTGGAGATGTCAAACGCATCAATAGATTCTTTATCAATTGCTTTAAATATCATTAAAGCATCTTCTTGCTTTAAGACAACTTCTTGTTTTAGAGAAACTCAGGAATTCTTCTTCACAAACGCGGTTAACTTCTCATTTTTTATTAATTATTGTATCTCTTTTTTCAATGCCACACAATCCTTGTATCATGATCGATGTCCTCATGATACTGGAAGTATTTAATTTTTTTGTTCTCTCTCGGAGTCTGCATTCGAAATAGTTTACAAAAATGTACATTCGAATGTGCTTTCTCAAAGATAGTTGCCAAACATTCAGTCAACTCGGCAAAATGAGCTGGTCAGATGCACTTGTTTGATATGGGTCGGACATACTATTGAGTGTTGACTATTGGTGTTTGACTTATAACTTGAACAAGTGCTCGAGGTTGGACCATACTTGTTGGTTGCGACACATGCTGTCGTACATTTGCTAGTGGTTCACTGCTTCGTGTCATTGTTGAATCTTGATAAAACTGATTCGGATTAAATTGTGATATAGATTCTAATTCCGATGCCGTGTTTTCTTCCACCAAAATTTGTTTTTCTATATGATCTAGTATTTCTCTGAACGTTATAACTTGCATTTCTGCTACATTATCCTTCATTACCCCAAGAAGCAAACCCATTCGCAAGGAAGCAAGAGACACTTTGTGTTTGCAGAATTCCATGTCTGTTTTGACTTGGATGAAATGCTTCATATATTCTTTGAGACTTTCTCTCACTTTTGGTCTGCAATAGATCATAATATCCTCGTTTTGCTCGGAACCTTTTGCTTCCTAGAACATGCTGGTGGAACATGCTCCAGAACATGTTGAAATTATTGATACGACCTTGAGGTAAACGATTGTATTATTTCGATGCAGCATTCTTGAAATTTTGAGAGAAAGCCCTACATAACAGCTTATCATCATCGTCATAGTTAATCATAAAGTGTTTGAACTATTTGATGTGGATGTACGGATCTTGCATCCAATCAAATTTTTCCAGTTTAGTGATATCAAACCACTTCGGAAGATGACCATAAAGAATTTTCGGGGATAATGAAGATGATATCCAATTTTGTCACATATTATAAGCACTCCCCTCCAGACTTTCATTCGCGGTTATATACAATCCTTCCTCAATTGGGAATGTAAATTGATTGCTAACACGGTAATCCTAATTATAACTGTTAAATTGAATTTTCCTTCGAGGAGTTATATGTTCTTGTCGAGTTACATTTACCACTTTATCAGGATCTTCGAAATACAACATTTTCTTTCCATGATCACGTTTTTCCTTCCTCGAACCCTTAGTTATTCGAGCAACTTGATGAGAAACCTTTGTGCACCCTTAGTTTTCGAGCACCTTGATGAGCAACTCACTGATTATGTTGATTCATAGTATAGTCCAGATCTTGCTCGTCTTTTGGAGGAACAATGACTTTTTCTCCGATGCCTCTTCCCGGATTGAGTGACATCTTGGCCTTGGTCTGTTACTGTCCGTTCTCATCAGACTTTTGACTTAATTCTTCGCGAACTGATTATCGCTTACTTTTCAACGTTTAATCTTTCAATATCTTCTAATAATTCTTTCCGCCTACCTACCAAGACAGATTCTTCAAGTAGCTCTTCAGCATATCAACTGTTATTATTTCTTTCATTTGTTACTTGTTCCTCCATCATGAGATCTCTAGATGAGTCTCTGATCGCATGGTTTTTCGGATCAGTCTCTAACTCTCATCGAACTTCAGTATCTATTGTTCTTACTATGTTTTGAGATTAATTTTATGGTTTTGGAACGAAAATTTCGAGTACCACTCGCGTTCCCACAAACGACACCACTGATGAATTTTAGTTATTTCATAGCTATTATTCCTTACAAGAATATGTTTGTATGATAGTGTCTATTAAAGAAATGTTCGTGTGGGGTACTTTTAGAGAGAGAAACATAGTGATTAGAGAGAGAAAGAGACAAAAGGAATAAATGTATCAATCATTGACTAATCATTGGACCTTTTCCCCAAAAAGGAATGCTTTTTATATATTACATGAGGTAAGCAATAAAATTACAGATTTACCATTATTAAAGTGGATCTCTCTCTCTCTCTCTCTCTCCACTCTTCTACTATTCATAAACAAGTTTACTAGTTATCACATTTGACCCCCATAGTCTTTATGCTTTCCTTAGATTAGTCCTTTGCAACTAATTACACCAATTTCACCCTTGTATTTATTATATCAAGGCTTATTTATCACCATATTTTTCTTCCCTTATTAGTAATGACTCAGATGTTTAGTCTTTGCAAGATCCAGTATGTCCATCATAAACTTGCTAGCCACATTAGTACACAAATGTTTACTTATAATTACATAATTTTTTGTTGATAATGAATCAGACGTAAAACATGTTTCCTTGGTTTCCTCTTCATAGTCTGATTTATCATTTTCATATTCATCTTGTCACTCATATTCTTCACTTAGAGTGATAAACATGACACGTTGATTTGAACACTCTTTGAAATAATATCCATGCCTCGACATTTAAAATACTTTATGAGCTCTAGTTGGAGTAGCTTATGTTTTTATCATATTTAGGACTTCAATTGTTTTTTCATTGTTTTTTGCACCAGTCTTCATTGATTTTACTTTATCCAAGGGTTTATTATTTTTTGGAGTCCATGTTTGTGTTGCTTTGGTTCGATTGGATGTGGTATTTTTGCACTTGAGGAATTGCTCAATATGGACAACAATGTGGAATACTTCACATGACTTGGTATATTGTTACATTTCCACCATTCTTGTAAGACGTTCTTGTAAACCATCTATAAATTGGGCCATTAGTGCCTCATCAAACTCATTTAGTTCCAAATGATTTTTGAGTTGTTCAAACTCATCAAAATACTCCTCAATAGTTATGGTTCACACTGACGGCTTCTTAAAACGGGGTTTTAGGCTATCATGGTAATGGGAAGGTACATACCTTCACCTAAAAATGAATTTTATGTCTTATTAAATATCTATGGGTATATAACATTATCTTGTTCTTTTTACTAATTTTTATACCACGAAATTAGAGCACTATCTAAAAATTATGCAATAGATATGACAAACTTCTTTTGCTTATTATATCAATAACATTCAAAGAATATAACCCATACGCCTTTCCCAATCTATGTAGGCATAAATATCTAATTTTCTAATGAATAAAAGATGTTTTATCTTTTCCTTTGTACTTCTAGGCCTTTATGGTCGTTCATCATTGCTCTTCTTCTCCCAATAGGATCTCTTCTTGGGTTTTGATAAAACGAGGAGCCTAGAGGGCCATCTTTCAAATTAGGTATGTCATCATCTTCATCGTATATTTCAGCATGTCGTTGCTATTATAGAGATAGAAGAATTATAATGGCTTTAAATCTCTTTGGAAGCCTCTCAAATCGGCCAATACGTTCTAAAAATTAGTTCTTTATAGTATGAACTTCTTCACCTTGTGTTCGCATTGTTTCAGTATATATTCGCATCCGCTCTTGCATAATAGTCATTGATTGAACAAGAGTCTCCATAGTGTTATCTACTATTTTAAGTGTGTAAGAATGATACAAACTTGATAACAGATCTTCTTTGTTACCATATGATATAAGCACAAAAACAATTTAGCTGTATAAGTTGTTGTTTGGAGATCACTCATGACTTAAAAAAAATTTAGATTATGTGTGTAGCGGTTGATGTAGTGTTCATTTGAATTGTAGCTATTTGGAGAACACTCACATACGAAATAAATGGATGATGATGATACATACAGAATAGATCGAGCTACACCACAAAAGAGATGGGAAAACCTTTGATAAGCAAAACTAAACTTGCTTCACACAATAAACATTTAGAGATATATTTGTCCGGACAAATATTTTGAGTAGAAACTCATTATTTTTTATTGATATCTTATAACTTGAATGAATCTGAATATTAAAATCTGCTTTATATATAGTCATACAAGGAAAACAATTAATAAAATTGAAGTAGTTCTCTTTGATTATCTTAAAAGAGAATTAAATAAGTTTAAAGAGTTAAAAAAATATAAGATAATAATACTCAATAACTCTCATTGACTATCTTAAAACAGAATAAAAACACTTATAAAGTAAATCTTGGATAATAAATACGCAATATATCTCATTGACTATTTTAAAACAAAATAAAAAGACTTAGGAAGCAAAACTCGGATATCAAATACGCAATATATCGCCTTGATTTTTGGATTTCTTCACTTTGATGTATTTTGAAGGATATCCTCATTTGGGCCTTGGAGAAATGGGTTGATATTATTAAAATGACTTAAAGTAAATTTACGGCCTTAAGAACTTATTAATATAATCTTGAGTTGTTGTTGTTGCGAATGGAAACAAATTTCTCACATTGTTTGCCCTAATAAAAGACACTTCTTGGGAAATAGTTAAAGTTAAGTTGGTCCATGTTCCATTTGGCTTATAAGGCTCTTCACAACCTTGTTGAACTCTCCACAAAGGTCCTTTGCTCTTGAGTGCGTTATAGGATGAATTTCAATAGTTTGTACTTTGACGATCTCATGTTCGTCTTCAATTGGATATGTTTGGATGTCCTTATCAACCATATTTCACTAGCGCAATAACTCCATCGATTTCTTCTCTACAACAAACACCTCATACTTAAGGCCAAATGTCATATACATACCAAATTATAATGCATAAACGTTCTCTATAAAATCTGACCTTGCCAAGCTTGAGTCTGAGAAACCACATAACAAAAAAATAATTCACATCTTGGAACACTACCCCCTACACCAGATATCAAACAATCAAAGCACAAGCACTCTGCGAAACTATAAGTCACATGTCAACCTCTTTAACCCAAAATCAAATGTAATATTTCGTCGTGTTCCAAATTATAACCCAAATTTCTATTATTTATTTTTACCTCACTTTGGTTTTAAAAATGTTGTTATTCCTATTTAGCCATTTATGCAATATTATAGCCAATCCAAGGGTGGAATTTTATAGGCTACTTGATTTCCTCTGACACTTTAATAATTTTCTTCACCATCTAAAGTCTTTTATATCTGGTCGCTTAGTTTATGGTACGCAAATAGAAATTTCTCGTTGTCCACCTTGAAGTGTTGACACTTTTTTAGTAGGTGTTACAACCTTTGTCATGATCTCGTAACTTTTTTATAAACATGCAAGGTTACTCTATGATTCCCAAAGATCTTTGTACCTCTCATATTATTGAAAGAAATGAATACCATCCTCGGGGTCTTACCACATCGATTGTAAAGAACAGTGTGACACACTGTCTCACCAAATTAACCATCGTTGGAGGCCTACTACCTATGAAAAGCCATAATAATACTCATAATGTTTGTGGACACTTGAGCGCCCAAATATTTTCCCACTTGAATATAACCTCCTCACTTGGCAAGATTAACGAATTATAAGCTGCTTTTATCGAAAATACTTATGATGGATCCATTTTTCATTTCTATTTCTCCATATGATGAACTTTAATCATCCAATTAATCACCACGTCCCACCTTTCCAAGATGGTTTTACATATCCTCGAATCCGACAACTCAAATGCACGGTCCATCAACCCTTCATTAAAAAAATTTAGAACCCTCAACCATAACCTATTTTCCTTTTATAAGATCCTTTATCGTTGTTTAACCAAGAGTGTTTTATTGAAATTTATTGTACCCTTAAATTATATCCCTCTTTCTTTATTTGGTCTACACATCTTGTCCTTTTCCACCTAACGTATCTTCATACCCTCCTCAAACCCTAAATGCAATCTCTAATACTCTGTCCATTTTTATTGTACACATGCACTATTAACTTCATATATGCATAATATAACTTAAGATTATGCTTAAAGCCAATTGTTCCATAGTTATCCAACATGTTAAAGAGGCATTTTGTATTTTCCAATTCAGTAATGTTTCCCTAATTTTCGTAGTAATATTTTGGTAAAACCACATCAAGACGTGACCTAAAACAATTGGCGTACCCATATACGTCAAATAATATTTGTGATACTGTTGTACTTTCATGGGAAAAATACTATTATTAATTTCTCATCGCTTACCAATTGGCTGGATTCATCGCAAAATATACGTAATACTTATTTAATCAAGTCGACTTGTTCTTCTAAAGACTTGGTAGACAAAATTAAATCATTTGTAAAGAATACATGATAGACCAATGAGGCTTCCCTATGGAGACGAAGTGAACTTCATTCGCCACTACTTTAAATACACTGAATGGTAAGAGATAAACGTATAATACACATAAAAAGGTAAAGAACCAATGTATATTATTGTCTGATACCTCGTTACGGTGTGAAAGGTTCAATCGATTCTTTTATTATATATTTTTCATCGAATTCAATCTCATGACGGTAATGGTAAACCTATGCCCTAGTGACTTAATTAACCGTCATCTTAGTTTGTCATACGATTTGGGTAGGTCGATCCTAACCGCCATATATCCCCATGCCATACTGACTATACGAAAATGATGGTCCATCTCTTACACCACAACTATGTTATCTATAGTAGACCGACCGGGAATAAAATTTTCTGATTGGGTCCAATATGCTTTTTTAGTAAGGGCCGCAATCTATTAATCATTACCAACATAATAAATTTTACGATAATATTGATCAAGTTTATCGTGCAAAACTGATTGGCTCTCTCCGGGTAAGAAACTTTAGTAATCAGATGAACAATCATACATTAAGCTGAGTAGAGATCTCTCATCTACCAATCACGTAAGATTAAACTCACAAACAGTCGGCCAATTGTCTCTCAATATTTATTAACAAATATAGCAGTCATAACATATGATCTTAGGGCTTTTGATGGGTTGGAACGGAACATGACCTCACGAATCTCCTCATTTGAGACTCCTCAACTAGAAGGGTTGAGTTAACTTTCCCCATGTGAGGGATATACGCTAGGGTAAACGAACCAACAAAATTGATATATATGAAATATAATTTCTCGAAAAACGATATAACCAACCTTCGAACCTCGGTCAGATCTGAAATCTAATCTCTTTGATCATTCCTCATAACTACAGTTCTCATAGTTTTTTTCCTTATGGTTGAGAGGTGGTAAAATCATGTCTTACAATCAACCGACCTTATATACTATTTTTTCAAACATTAAAACCATAACATCTCATCTTCTTCCAGAATAGTTAGTTACCACTCCTTTAACCTCTTACCAAGTATAAAAAAAGAAGAATTGTACGACCCTTAAAGCAAGAGTTGATTCCTCAAAGTCTCGCAAGAAATAATATATTTAGTTGATAAATATCCTCAAATATCTCATCTTTCCACAATCAAATATGACGTTGAATAAAAGATATACTTTCTCATAAGTTCGCGTTAGATGTGTTATACTTCTCCCGAATAAAACCTTGCAATTTATTGTTCAAACACCAAGATGTCTCAAATCTCAAGCGTTTAACACCTTGATGTGGATGACTAACTCATGTAAGCTTGATCAATGTACAAGTATGGTCTCTATTAATTGATCTAAATGAATAACCCTCAGATGTGGAGATAGAGTATGCAATATCGTATTTCCATATGCTCTATCCAGATGCCTAAAATCTCTGTTATCTTTTTAAACATGTATCAAATCACTCATGCGAAATCGTAGATCTTACGGATTTTAGCATCTCATTTTAATTCTAAAAAAATTGTAATTTCAATCTATCTACTTCAGTTTCCCAAAACGACACATGAGAAGCAAAACTGAATATTCTAAATATATATTACTAATAAAAATGATCCTGATTAACAAATTATATTCCGTTCTAGTTGAATGCAATCCCGTGAATTTCCAAGCCTTATGCAATATATGATTAATGCATTCATAAAACATCAGCCTTTGCTTAGTCACATAATCAGGAATCCATTCTCCTGTAAAAAAGAAAGCAAAATTTGGAATCAATATAGCAAGACACTTATGGCTCCAACCTACCAATTATCTTTGTAAATATTAGAAAAATCCAAGCCCTATAGAATTTAACACAAAGGTTATTAATAGAATTATGTAAAGGGAAAAAATTATCTAGCCGTATGCACTATCCGGATCTAGACATTAGAAAGATAAGCCACTTAAAAATTGTTTGATTGACAAAAGAATAAAAGTAATAGATTTTCATGAAGTGTTTTTATTTATCATAAACTAAAAAGCTATCTTATGAAAGAAAGTGATACGTTGGTTGGTGTATGATTTAAAAATGAACTTTTAAGATTAAACATAATAGTAAAAAATGAAAACGAGAAGTAACAATAAAATCATTCTTTACGATAAAGCAGAAGGGGAAGATAATACGCAGAAAAATAAAAGTAAAAGTAATTAAAATCTAAATAGATAATATTTGAAAGTAAACTTTTTTTTTAGTCTAAAACGTCATATGAACCAAATAATATTTTACCTTATAATTTATAAACCAATTTTTTTTTATAATACCAAACAATCCCTATATATGTCATCCAATAAATCTATGTCCACCAAAGTAAATACACGAGTAAACAATTGAATCAAATATAAATAAAAGTCTGAATGAAACTAATCTTAAAGCATATGTGAGGTCTACAAAACCAATTCATGCATTATCCGACTATTCCATTTGGTTCCATATTCATCTAAACCACCAATGTTTTTCTCATCCATACAATATCATAATGTTTTGGAGTATATCTCATTAGGACTATAACATTTTCATCCACATCAGAGTTTCCATCCTCGATTTGTTTTTTGAGTTTGTAAGGAATTCACCTATTATGATTTAATAAAAGAAACATAAACTTAGAAGTTTGGTCTTACGATTAAATTACAATATTAAACTAAACTATGGTTTTTATCTGTCTTATATAAGTTATTATACATGTACGAGATTGTAAAATGTATGATGCTCATACTTGGCTTGTAGGATTATATATCAACATCTCAAAAAAAAGATAGACATAAAATATCAAAGTCACTAACATAATTCAATCTATACACATAAACATTGTATCATATCATGTTTTATCCCAATTTTCACAAGCCAACCAAAAAATAACCACGTTTATACTGTCAAAATAAATATTAAACGTCGAAACCATATGGCTTGAGAAAAAAACTAGGGAATTAAGTAAAGATGAAAGATAGTTTTGAGCAAAACAAAACAATAAGAAATAATAGTGGTAACAAAAAATTAAGAGCAAATAATGGTTTTTATCCTTCAAAAGTTTTAGAAGTATCTATTAAACTTCAAAAAACACGCTATAATATACTATCAATTACTTGTGAAAGCAAAAGTAGTAGATATAGAATAATGTAAAAGTTTCGTGGTGATAGACCACTATCCTATTGTAAAACATTTGTAACCTTTGAGAATTTAATTTTACTTATTTATTCACTGATACTACCATCTATGACCTCACCCATAAGATATTTTTATCTCTATTTTTTCATTTCTTCTAGAATAATTAAGGGATAAATCACTCAAATTAACAATGAAGCTGCTATATCACACAAGATGCACTTAACCTCCAAACATAGCCTTGTTAAGTAGGATTATATCTCATATTGAATCTTCATTAGTGTTAATCCTAAAGTAGGTTTGCCGTCCTTACTACTGGCATGTTCAGGATCTAGTTGTTGTTATCATTTGATAAGAATTTCTTAGATAAAACTCTAAGTGCAGTTTTGTGGAAATTCATTTGAGAATGCTTGTATTATAATGCGGTATCAATCATGATACATTAGCTACAAGACATCATGATAAAAATTTATGTAAAAACTTACGCAAACATGATCAAGGTGAATATATTCAAGTTTCACAGTTACACCATCTAACATCTCGTATGTAATTTTATTAGATGTGCATGATTCATTCTGCTAACTAAGAGAAATACATAATACTATAAACTACATGACTAAAACTTGTATTCGTCGACCAATTACATAACATGTTGACAAAAATAGAGGAAAGCTAATTATCTTGTGTTATAATCAGTGATATTATTCAAAGTCTTAACCAATTTATCTAATAGTTCCTGTGCATTTGAAATAATACTAAGTAAGATATATGAAAAAGGAGATCACTTCTTGAAATAGATAACCGTAAAAAATACAAAATATGTAGAAACTTGTATTAACTTCTACCAAAAAGGTGTGGTAGACTTAAAACTAGTATTTCCTTAGCAATAACCCCATGTTATAGTTATGATACCTGTAAAAGCTAGACATACAAAAAATGAATGAGATGAGATGAGATGCAGGAACAATTTTATACAATTTACTGATATGAGAACAAATGATTACAAATGACAAGGATAAAATATTTATTTTTTCAAGATTCATGACCAGAGAGGCTTGGTAATGAATACCCACTTTTAAAAACCAACATAAATGAGAAACGATTTTCAATTGACGAATTCAAATAACTATAATATCATGGACATGATAATGAATTTAATTCAAAAAAAATTAGGAGGGGTTTGTGTTAACATACATGCCCTTAAATATCCATACAGGTGACCCTGGTCAGCTCAAAACCGTTGTTTATAATGCACTAGATAAATATACATGTTTCAAATATGATATGAGTATGACAATAAAAAAACCAAACATATCCAGTGGTAAACTGTAATAAAATGGTAAGAGTGACAGTGAATGCTCAAAATACACTTCATAAAAGTTATACAATATCGTTAAAAACAATAAAAGTCTCACATATTATTTGTTACGAATACATATCAATGTAAGCTTTGGTTGCACTTAAAACTGAAATATGAATTATTTATTCATAGTAAATCTTGCAGTTATAAACACGTCACAGAAGTATAAATAAATTTATGTTATTTCATTCCTGTCAGTTAATTATGAAACTATACACCCTCTGCTATTCTTCGCTTATTGATTCACATCAAGCCAAAATAAAAATATTGAGCCATACATGTTTCGTTGTAGACAAGCCAAAATAACATTTGTCATATCAACTAAACAAACTTTAACATCAATATTAGACTTTATTATATTTCGGAAGAAGAATCCATTATAAAAATAGGAGGATTAACTATTTTTTTTAAAGGGAGAAATTTCTCCTAGCATGAACTTGTAAAAAGAGTGTACAAAATTTACATTTTTGAACTAGCACCTAGGTAGATACGTAGAGCAAAATCACAAAATTTCATGGCAAGATTTTTTTCCTACCACCTGATGTAATTTCCCTAAGGATTAAAACTTATGAAGATGAGATACTATGAGCCAATAGACAGACACACCACTAGAGTAGAGTTGCATTCTAGTGTACTATATGGAACGTGATTCAACTATGTTCACAACAATACATATACTTACAATCATTTTATCTCAATGACCTATACATATCGATAAAAGTACGCCAAATAAATGAAGATTGAAGTAAAAAAAAAAGGGGTAAAAACTAAAAAGATACGCACATGAGTTAAAACCCCTAAATTATCAAAACTTTTGAAAGAAAATCTTAAATTTTATTACAACATAAAAAAAATCAAATCATAAACAAGAATTTGAACTATAAAAATGGTTACCGTATATTAAACAAGAAATCAAAAAAGAAAAATCACTAAGATTAAAAAAACATTCTTCAGAAAAAAAATAGAGATAGAGAGAGACAAAACCCTAAGCTTCATCCGGTAAGCGAGTTTACAGAGAGAGAGAGAGAGAGAGATGAAACCCTAAGCTTCATTTAATAGGCGAAAAATTCTCACCCGTTTCTGAGTCCCCTGAATATGATACCTGCAAAACTAGTTGAAAATTTATACAAACAAATATTGAAGTTTGTATACATGAATGAGAAAATAAAAACCAACTTGTACATCACGATAGAGTTAAAGAAGTTGATTCTACCGTAAAAAATATTTTCGAAAATGCAAAATGACTAGGGCATATTATTTTGCTGACCAAATTTCATAGCCCACAAGAGGGAAATGAGAAAGAACAAAAGTAAAATAAAAAGAGAAACAAATAATTTTAGCGTCTTTATAAGCGTGTTTAGTTTTGAGGGATTATAAAAAATGAAGGAAATAAAATAGATTAGTAAAGAAGGAAACAAAAAGAACAAAGGTGGATGAATGGACAATTTAAAATAGGAAATAAAGAATGACAAATGAAATAAGATGAGGGAAACTGATATTTTTTGTTATTTCATTACTAATCAGTTGCAAACTAATAACATTTGTAATGATATGTTTAGTTTGTTGTAAATTTGTTATAATAACGGATCTCATATTGATTTCATGGTTAAAAAATAATCTGATTGCTAATTCGGTATAAATCTGTTGCTACTAATAACCAATTAGCAACAATTAAATGAGATATTGTAAAAGACTATTTATCGAGTAGTGTGTGCGATTGTCGATCGTTCGATGATTTTTTTTTATCTTGTTGAAGATGAGCAACAAATAAAAGAGATCAAAATAAAACCAATCACACATGACATATTTAACATGCATCGCCTTGTGAAAAAATGATACATCCACGAGCAACATACATTCTTTCATAAATTAGTAGGTTACACAAAAGGACTCAATCACTAGTATTTACAAAAGATGATATGATCCACAAAACCCTGTCTTCATTGTTTATCTTTCATCTTTCTTATATGTCAAGAGACTTGGAGAAATTTCTCTCACTTAGAAGATATATCAATCATACCATTACATTCGCATCACGGGGAAACCATAATTCTTCATGAGACACTGCAAATTAAATCTCATTAATTAATGGTTGAATAACTCTTAAACCTTAAAAACCTTATAAATAATTTTTTTTAATTAATATAGAAGACCTGATTATTATAGTCGTTGATGTAAGAGAAAATGAGTGGTTCTTATGTCATGATAAGAATGATTGAAGTAAAAATTAAGAATGTTAAAGGTTAATTAGATGTTGATTAAAGTTTATGGAAAATATAATTGAGGTTAAATTCACTTTGTTAAAAAAAATTAGTGAATGATAGTTGATAGTTCCAAACATTTCTTAGAGGGGTTATATGTCTGTCTAAAGAATGTTCATAAGAGAATATCTAGAGAGAGAAATACGGGAAAAGCAGAGATATAAAATGACAAAATGAACAATAAAGCAATGATTGAATAATTATTAATTTTCTTTCTTTAAAAAGGAATGTTGGTTTATATAGTGCAACTGGAAACTCCGTACATCATTACCCTCTTTTATGGTCATCTCACCCCACTATTTACTAATCTCAAACATAATTATTATTTATTAACAAGACCTCCTCAATGTTACACATTTGTTGGGTTTCTTTAAAAGACTTTTATAAAATCTAAATATCCCATTTATTTAACTAATATAACTTATTCTTCCAAATAGTTCTTTCCCTTATCAGTTGACCCTCAGTCCCTGTGAAGATATTCGAGCGATGGCTAAAATGATGAAGATGATTCAGACATATCCAAACTCCTTTGCCCTATGTTTCTCATCGGAACCATGAAAGTGTTTTGGAGATGTCCAACCTCCTTTGCCTTATATTTCTTATCGAAACGATAAAAGCGCCTTGGAGATGTCCGAACTCCTTTTCCCTTTATTTCTCATCGAACAATGAAAGCGTCTTGGAGATGTCCGACTCATTTACCCTATATTTCTCATCGGATTGATGACATCATTGACCAGATTGTTTGAGTCATGATTACGCACTACATGGTTTGCTTCAGACATGTCACAATGATTTCTGACAGCATAACGCATGCCTCACTCCAAGTCCACATGCCAAAACGATTTTTGATTGTATAACGTATCCTCTGCTCCAAATTCATGTATCACTCAGTTTCTGACATATGCACAGATGCCTTCCAAATTTTTTTTTGGGTGATTACGTGTGTCAGAGAACTTTTACAATCCCCCACGCGTATGCACTTGTCATCATAGATCTGAAGGCTATCTTCCAAAAAACTCTTCACCTTACCTAGGCTCTTGTCAACTAAGAAAAATCTTCAGTTACTTGGGCCCTTACAACTGATGGAAGCAGAAGTACATATCTATAAATACTTAAAGTGTTTCTCAGATCGAAGTTATTTATTTTAGCAATTTTGGAGGATAAAGAGAGAAACGTCTGGTTAGCGAAAGAAACACCTTTAATACTTCTCCAAACACTTTCTTCCATATTTCATGCCTAGGAAGCATGTGCAACTTGAAAAATATAAGATCTTGGAGTGGTTTAACATCGGTAAGAGAACAAAAAACAGAAAACCTAACAGTTTACACGAGGAGCCTACACCATTGCGGATTCCAAAAACCTCATACTATGGTCAATGGCCTCCAATCAGGAAATATTCTGAGGCAGAAGGGAATTCGAACACTAGTGCTTCATCTGATCTCTCTACCGCTCAGCCCCCCGGTCACTCGGATATATGGGGTCAACTTTTCTATGAAGCAGTTTATCGGGTTCACCGACGTTTCCGAAAATCCCCACTTTTTCTTTTATTTCCTGACCCTTATGAGGAAATTTAAGATAGTGGATGACCTCTTGGAATCCAAGAAGAAATGGAAACATATATTTTTTTCATCTTTGATTTGTGGGAGACAGGCTTCGAAGAATCTGTTGAAATACCACGTAGAGTCATATTGAGATGGATTAGCAGAGGTACTAATATTTTTATTTATATTCACTTTCCTTTATTTACTTGATGTATATTACTAAAATTTATCGGGGGACAACAATGAAGGGGATCTCTAAATCATTCGAGGGGCATATAGAGGAGGTTGGTCGGATTTTTTCTTAATTAAGTAATTGGGCCAACACCTCATGGGCCAACGAATTTAAAAGATGCTTCACTCCTTCTACTCTGGCCAAAAGAAATTTTTGGAAGGTTGACTTAACGAGGACAATATCTTTAGAAGAGCTCATGGTACCTCCCACAAAAAAAACATACTTAAGAAATTGGAAGCCACAAATGTCATTATCTATCTTCCTGCAAGGGCTAGGGCTCCAAGACATCGGGATCTTACAAAGGATGCAGTTGAAAAAGAAAATCTAGTTGTTGGAGCTGAAGTCAAAGAGGAAAAAATGATGAGTTTGAGGCTGAAGAGGTTAACATCGTTGGGAAATGTGGCTCCAAGAGGCCATCGAAGAAACACTTATCAAAAGAGATAGGCAAAAATAAAGTTGTCGAAGAGGGTGGTCAAGAGGCACCAAAAAATATTGCCCGTTCGTTTGATGAGACAACTAATCATAACTTTCCTTCTTTTGAAAATGTTGTTGGTGTGTCCCCTCGAGCTTCAACTGAAGAGATTGCTCCTCAAGAAAATGAGGCAAATAGTATCAAGAGAGGTCAATAAAATAAAAAACAATTTCTTGGAACTTCAAAGCTGGCTCTCCCTCGGTAGATATTGATATATATGAAATGATTTACTAAAAGTTGCTTCATGGTGCATCACTTCTCGAAAGGAAGGCTAAACAAAAAGATTACTTTAAAGGAGGAGCTCTCTAGAGAAGATCCGACATGAAAAAGTTAGAAGATGAGCTTTCCCACTCAAGGAAGTTGTTGTCGAAAGCTTAGCACAGGTTGAGGCAATGGAAGCCCGGTTGAAACTAGAGCAGAAGATGTTTGGCAATGAGGGGGAATGATTTATCGCTAAGGATAATGATCAAAATACTCTCATTGATGGTCTTATTGAGGCTTTTGGTAAAGCCAAAGAATACTTTGAATGAACTGTCAAAGATATAGAAGAACTTACTGTTGAGAAGCAAGGTCTTAGAGACCAAGCTAAAAAATATAAGGATGTTTGCCTCGTGAAGTATGTTGTTGAATGCGTTTCAAACTTGGATGATCGAGATGCAAAAATTAGGTCTGCCATTATGTTGGACTTTCTTGAAAACTTCCCATATTTAAGATTAGTTAGTCTTTGGGAACTTGTTTCAGACAAGTGTCGTCCAGAGGGCGTTTGTTTGGAGGATGAAGAGTCACCTAACAACTCTCAAGAATCTAAAAACTTTTCGTCAAGCTCTTCAGATGATGATTATGAAAGTTCCCCTTCGGGGTAAACAAATACTTAGCTTGAAGTTTTACTATTTTGGTTTTTTCTCCTTTTAAGACCTGGTTGTGCCTTAGGCACTTTTTTGTAAAGTCCTCGTATCATTTTAAGGTATTTTGATATGGAATATTTTATTTTAATAGAATCGTTCGTATTCAGATATTTATTCTTTAATAAACTTTTAGTTATTAAAAGACTGTTATCAACCAACTTTTGTTGGAGGACCCTCCTCATTGATGACCAAATAACTGTTGACCAACATTCGTTGGAAGACCCTTATGGTCCAAGAGATAAAAAAAATTGACGCACATTTGTTGGAAGACCCTTCTCGTCCAAGAGATAAAATATTGTTGACCAACATTTGTTGGAAGAGCCTTCCGGTCCAAGAAATAAAAAATTGTTGACCAACATTTGTTGGAAGACCCTTCCGGTCTAAGATATACAATATTGTTGACCAACATTTGTTGGAAACTTTTTCCAGTCTTACAGATACAAAATTGTAAGAACTATTTTAAAATGGAAAATTAATAATATGTAAAAATCGGCTATAAGGACACCTCATTAAAACGTTCATGCGAGACCAAGTTAGGAAAGAGTATGCCACCGATCTTGACAAATATTTAAAAATATACACATACTTTTACATTCATTCCAAATGAAACCTAAGGTGCTCAATATTTCATGGGTGACAAAGATCCCTTCCTTCTTCACTTTAAGTCGATATGTCCCCGACTTCAACTTCTCGGTTACCATGTATAGGCCATTTTAATTAGTTCCTAACTTGCCAAGCTGTTTTTATTTTGTGTGCAAAAATATCTTCCTCAAAACCTTATCCCCTATTTTAAAATCTCGTCGTCTCAGTTTGGAAGCGTATCTGCTTCTCATCAAATTTTGGTAGTGCAAAGAATTCAATTTTATTTCTTCAATTAAGTATAATTATGCACGCTTCCCCTTATCATTGGCGTCTTCAGAATATTCACTGATTTGATATAAGGGGAAAACCGCTTCAGATGTTACAACAACGTTCATCCCATATAACTACAGCAGATGGGGATTCATGAGTTGATGTTCGGGGGGTAGTTCGATATGACCATAAAACTTATTGTTAATAATCTGGTCATTTTCCAACATTACTTTCCAAATTCTTTCTAAGCCCATCAAGAATTCTCTGTTTAGTTACCTCGACTTGGCCGTTTGCTTGTGGATGGAAAGGTGCCGATAAGAATTGTTGTATTATTATAGAAGAACGAAAATCCCTCATGTCATTATTGTCAAACTGTGGCCCGTTATCCATCGTTATTCTCCTCGAAATACCAAAGCGACAACAAATATTAGAGACAATAAACTTGATCATATCTCTAGCTTTTGTTCATGTCAATGGCTCAGCTTCCACGTACTTAAAAAAAGTCTACCGCGTCTATTATCGTTTGTTGTCCTCACGATGCCATCGGTAAAGGTCTGACCATATCAATACCCCGCCGGTCAAAAAGCAAGGCTTCAGATATTGATTCAAAAATTACTCCATGTGCATAAATTATGTTAGCAAATCTTTGGAAAGTATCGTATCTCTTAACCAATTATTTAGCATCATAAGCGATTGAGGGCCAATAACATCATGCCAAAATAACTCTATGAATCAAAGTTTTGTACCCACAATGCACACATTCTTCTCCATCATATAACTCAGACAATATAATTTGTGATTCATTTTTCCCAAGGCATCAAAGCAAAGACCTGCTAAAAGATTTTTTGTATAAGATGTCCCCAAGTACCACATAACCATGTGCCTACAACTGTATTTTCCTTGAGTTACTTTATCAACAAGTAAGATATTGTTTACCAAAAACTCTTTGATATTGTACCTCCAAATTTTTAGTGTACTTGTACAAATTTGAAAAGTTTTAACTGATTATTCCACCTGCTCAGACCCCTATATTATCGAAGGATTTTCTTATGTGAGGATCCAATGATGCTCCTACAAATACCAAACAATAGCTAGAGAATCAGCCACATAATTACTTACCCTATGAATATGTTCACATCTTACACTTTCGAAGACAACCACTAAGGTCTTTAACTCTCTCAAATACTTCACTAAATAATCTTTTCTAGCATCAGATTGGCCAGACACGTGATTTATGAGAAGTTGCGAGTTGCTTACTAGCTTAACGTTTTTAGCCCCACAGATGTGAGAAAGTCTTACAACTTCCAAAGCGGCTTTGTACTCTGCCTCATTAGTCGATGCTTGAAAACCGAAGTTGATCTGGTCGGATTTCATTGGAGGCTAAAAATGGAAAGCATATCAGATTTACCTTAGGGGGCATTTTAGAGTTATAATAAAAACCATGCTGAGTAAGTTGGATGTTTAGTGACTAAGTTGTGTACCAGCTTCACATGTTCTTGGGTCTAGGAGCTCATGAGACTGGCCTATACACACAAACCAACCTGATTGGCCCATGGATCCAAAATTATCCTATAAATAGTCTAAAGAACAACATTTAATCGGTTTGAACATTTTATCTGTCTACTTACTGTTAGTTAGCACCTCTATTATCTATTTTCCCACTACTCAAAATGAAATAAAATATCTAAACAATTAATTTAAATACCCTTTGACCATATTTTAGCATCATCAAATTGGCAACCAAAGTGGGAGAAGAAGGTACCAGATATCAATATTCAAAACCTGACTTGCAAATTAGCCTTCCGATTTTGTTGAGACATGGATCCTGATATGCAGATTGACCCCTCTCTTGAAAATGATGGGATTAGGGACGATAAGAAGCATATGAACACATCTCATGTGAGTCATGATACTGCGGAAAGAATTTTCATGTAGGAAGAGCGCGATCTGCTGCGGGAAGAAATTAAGGCATTAAAAGCCCAAAGACATGCTAAAAATGATATGAGTGGAAAAAATCTATCAGTATATCCCAAGTGCGATGAGCCAGATAGAAATCCTAAACATGATTTAAATGACCAATCCTCTAAAGCTCACAAATGGTAAAAAAAGAACACCGGGCTAAAAAATATTCAAGCATATCGGATTGGTTGGGTACTCAACATCAGAATCATATTCAGATATTTCTTCTTCCTCTTCGAGTAGTGATCATGGTCGTAAGAAAAAAAAGAAAAGTTAGCTAAGAGGAATTCTAAAAAGCAACAAAAGTTAAGTAAACATGATTCATTAGGAAAGAAAAGAGATCATGAGGACAAGAGCAAGAATAAGTATTATCAAAGAAAAATTAAAGTGTCAGCAGACCATAGCATAGATCACTTGTTAAGTGATTAGGTCGTTGTACAGTCCAAGGCTGGTGTTTTTTCATTCCCAATGAGAATCAATTGTTTAGCCAATTCCATAATTGGAGGGAGTCACCGTTGTCTTCGAAAATTCTGTCCGACATTTACCTAGGGGTTTTAACAGTTCAAAGAGGGAAAAGTATGATTTGAGTCAGGATCCTGATAATCATCTCAAACAATTTAAAAAATCTATGATGATTTTTAATGATGATAATAAGTTATTATATAGATCTTTCTTCAAATCATTTAGGGGTAGTGCCTTGAAATGGTATAAGATATTACCGTAAGGATCGATAAACAATTTTGATATGTTTTGGATGGAATTCTAGAAGATATTTTGTGGGAACAAAAGAACTCAAAGACAATGGTTACACAATAGTTCATTGTATAGAATATCTGAATGAGACATTGATTGATTACATCAGCCATTTTGTGAATTCTAAAAATGGATTGACTGATTAATTCTAATAGGTGGCCATAGCTTCCTTTCGTAGGGTATTATTAGTGATCTAGTATGACAGATTCTAAAACGTTAGTTAGAAGATATGATCCATGTCAAAGGTATGAAAATGCAATACATATACCACCAGTTCTGATGGAGTCAGTATCCGAAGGCACTACCCTTTGGCAGATAGGGGCTTGACTTAGTTGGACCACTTTTGATGGCTTCTGGAGGGTTTCAAACTATTATATTGACAATTGATTATTTTTAAAGTGGATAAAAGCTACACCCATCTCCAGAATGACTTCCGGACGCATAACAACAGACAGCATCCCTCAGTTGACAACAAAGATATATAAATATTCTGCGCATCGAGAGGAATTCAACATTACTTATCTTCTCTTTTTCAACCCCTAGCCAACAGACGGATAGATTTGGCAAACAAAACTATTTTGATGGGACTTAAAATGAACTTAGAATGAACAGCTGGTAAATGGCGTAATTACCTACAAGAGGTATTATAGGCCTACCGAACCACTCCTCACATTGCCTCACAAGAATCTCCATTTTATTTAGTTTATGGAATGGATACAATTTCACTAATAGAAGCTACTCATCCTTCTTTCAGGGTTCAAAATTATTCTGAAAAAGATAGTGATGTTGCAACCATTCACTAATAGGGTTTTGATAAGAAGTAGTTATGTATCTAAAATACGATAAAGAAATTTCATAGTGATGGACACAATTTTAAGAAAAGTATATATGTACACCAAAAATAGGAAGTTCAGAAAGTTGCCTCCAATTTGGGAAGGGCCATACACTGGGTATGAGAAGGTTAAGCAGGGAACATACATGCTAGTTGATCAGGAATGCAATTCTTTGAGGCACTTGTCATATGTCGAGAATCTAAGGTTAAATCTATAATAGACTTATGTTGTAAATATTTACATTGTTTTAGTTTAATGTAATTATTATGGGGCATACTCTTTCCAACCCTGGTGGCACAGGGAGGTTTTAATGAGGTGTCCGAATTTTGCCTTTAAAAATGTGTTCCAAGTATACCAAGTTTTTATATGCTTCGAATGGATTACCTTCGAATAGCCCAAGTATACCAAGTTTTTATTGCTTTCTACCAATGGCTCATTCTTATCAAGTTTTTATTTCCTTCAAATGGATTACCTTTGAATGATCCACGTATACCAAGTTTTTATTTCCTTTGAATAGATTACCTTCGAATGGCCCAGGTGTACCAATTTTTTATTGCTTTCAAATATATTACATTTGAATGGCTCGTATTGGCCCAAAACTATCAAGTTTTTATTACCTTTGAATAGCCCATTTGTTCCAAGTTTTAATCACTTATGAACAAATCATATCTAATTATGTTCGGATAAAAATAAAGGTCAGAATATATAGAAATGAAACAAGTTAATAAAATAAAAGATAATATAAACTGCCTTGGGTGGTGCAAGGGCTTGACAAAATCCGATGAGAAGATTACAAAATGCCTTGGTCAAGCTAAGGACTTGCACAAACATATCCGACCAAAATAACACAATGCCTTGCATACATCAGGGGCTTGCATAAAAACAGTTATATCAAAACATATTGGCCTTAGGGCTTGTTCTCATCAACTTTTCCTTATTTCTTCTCTTCCAAACTCTCGCCATCAAAGTTTCCACATTCCAAAGAAAAGTGATTTACTCAACTTGATACCTTATCTGTCCCTCCAATTAAATGATGCGCCTCATATAGCCCAGAAATGCATACCCCAACTCATCATTCTCCTTTGATACTCCGAGGGAACCTCATCGTATACCATAGCTGTAGCGGTACTTGTAGACTTAGGAAAGACAGAGTCAAAAGCATAAATATCGAAGTTCTTTATATCTTCTATAGGATCACCATTTCTAAAAACTGGCCTTTCAGATTGAGGAATTCATAAAAAAGGGAGACCAAATACCGTGGTTGTAGGATGAGGAACAAAAACAGGGATGGTTGAATGAGGAAGTTCTGGATGAAGTATAATCTCCGAACCGATCGAAGTCTTTTAAGTCTTCTTCTTTTTCTTATCTCTGTCATCACTATCCTGTTTACTTCTTTTATATCCCTTCTTTTTCTTTGGAACATGGGATTCTGATGGCACTTTACCTTCTTCAACGGTGGTGGCAAAAATTTCTAATAAGGTTGCGTCTATCTCATGAGGACCCTCACTTCCTCTTTCGGGAACAAACTGTGATGAACCATCCTTATTTTTTTTGTTCTTGTTATGATGAATGAGAGCTCTATTCCTGGTTGGCAGAAATAATTTTCCATCGGTTACCTTAGTTCTTTTAAATATTTCAGAAACTCGAGGACGAGTGGTAAACTGCTCCCATCAGAGTCCCCGAACATGATTGGTCCGCCAAAGATGGGACCTCATAAAATTTCTCGGGGTGAAACAATTGTGGAGCTTGTTGGACTATTTTTTATTGGCCCATTGATTCAACTTCCCAAAAATCGCTTTTACATCCTCCAGGTGTTGTAGGAAGGACTTCAAAATAGTTGGAATAAAAGAAATCATAGGTAAACAACAAAGTCACATGAACTAATAGAAATATAAACAGAATCCAGAAAGACTTACGTGAATTCTTCCAGCATCTTGTAAGAAGGCTCAGATTCCTTTTAGAAGTAGTTTTCTTACTATTCTTCCAAGGACAACTAATAAAGATGAATTGGGTTTTCCAAAAATTGTTTACCTCCAAGAGGTCATCTACCATATTGTAGTTATTCATCATATTAAAATAATAAAAGGTAATGTAACCATTACGAGACAAACCTGCCTGAACAACCAATTATTCCATGTGCATTAGAATCTTTGATAGCCTTGAGGCTATGATGCACGCTAGCAATACAAACTAAATATTAGGCTAGCTTGACTAGGGTACAACTTGACCAAGCTAAAGTATCTCACTGTTTAGGGGTCTAAAGAAAACCGAAGGCCCTAGTTTAGCACATCGGTGTAGACCACCAACTCACTAGCTCTATAGTCAATCTGAGTCTCTCCGGATATAGGTATCCTAACTCTAACTGAATCATGGAATTCTAATTTTGCTCGAATCCCCTTTATTTTGGATACGTAGGAATATATATATGATATTTGTTTCTAAGTCCTAAAGATACTTCACACTAACCTTGGTGAAGCTAGTCCCAACTCGTCCGATTAGAGACTGATAAAGTGGTTCAGAGTCTGTTGAGAGGGCTTTATCTTCGCCCTTGTCATCACCAATTGGTGGGGCCTTTGGATTTTTTTCCCTTGTTGGCTTCAGAGTTTCCCCAATCTGACCAGATGTCTCAATAGGTAAATATTCGCCACTATCTTCTATGTTTTCTTCCATGACCTATGGTCTTTGTTTCGAAGGTCCACTGGGTTGAGCATTCAGGTTTTTTTCCTTGAATCGAGAAGACTCAATTACTACAATTGTAGGATTTGTATCTATATTTGAACCTCATGGGAGTTTGGCTATAGTGGCTTCTCATTCCATAATCAAAACTTGTGAGATATTTTCAGTAATTGTGGGTGGTTCGATTGGCTTATTTAGTATAGAAGGCTTATTATTACCTTGGAAAGTCTAGTAACTATGCGTGAAGTACTCGCATTAATTTCTGACCCGATAACTATAAAGGTTGAGGAAGTTTTATGGCTAGTGGCCTCTTGGGTTTGAGATGACTTGATTGAGTGAGGAGAATGACTAGAGGACGTGAACGACGAGGCAATCGAGGTGGGTTTGGAAGGAATGTGATGCTTATTGTAAGGGTAAAACCTTCGTATTCTCTAGACTGAGTTACAACAACTCTTACTTTATTTTTCTCATCTTTTAATTCTGATAAATTAAGCTAACCATATTTGGTTAGAGTGTTCTTGGTTGTAAACATACAAATCCTAAAAAATGCTAGAAAAGGTGTTTTACGTTGGCCACTATGATGGGAAAAAGAGAAATTTTGTCTGAAAGAAACTGAAAGCTTAAGAAAAATACTTTGTCTATCTAGATTTTAGAAGGCAAGCCTTTTCTCACTCTAGAAATACCAACAATAAAAATAAAAGAAGTTTATGTAAGGGCTAAGCAACGTTTGAATGCCCTACTAGGTAATGGAAATTGGCAGCAGTAGCTAAGGGGCTATAAAAGAGTGTAATTGTTACCCTCATTTGATTGGATGGTTTTACCTAGGGTAAAACGAGTTTGTGGGTCCAATAAAAAATTAACACGTGTTTCAAAACATAACTGGTCAAAAGTTATGACCTTTGGATAATAACCGTTGTTAAATAAACCGATCGGAAACTGTTCGGATATGTTAACTCTCCCGAAATGCGTTTCAGAGAGCTAAAGGGGCTAGATGATAGGGTCAGATTTTATTGGAGGCTAAGAATGAGAAATGGATTGGATTTATCTTAGAGGGAATTTTAGACTCATAATAAAAACCATGTTTAGTAAGTTAGGTGCTTAATGACTAAGCTGTGTACCAGCATTACATGTTATTGGGCCTGGGGCTTAAAAGACTGACCCATACACACGACCCGACCTGATTGGCCCATGGATCCAAAATAATCCTATAAATAGTCCAAAGATCAACATTTAATGGGTTAAAACATTTTCTCTCTCTACTTATTAATAGCTAGCACCTTTATTATCTCGCTACCCACTATTCAAAATTAAATACAGTATCTAAACAATTACTTTACCCTACAACCGGATTTTAGCATCATCATAAGCGAATAGCTTGACACATTTCAATTCCGTTTGGAGAAACCACTTACACCCCAACCCTGTATCCTGATGCACTTGAACCTCCATCGGTTCAGATTATGCACTCATCGTTGGAACTTTCTTCATCTATTTCCATCTCTGATCGATCAAAATGAAAATCGACTAAGAAATCTGCTAAGGTTTGCGCTTTGATTTTTCGAGGTTCAAACTCCATTTCAAAATCTCTTAATTCCACATACCATTTAGTTATTTTGGTTGACACATCAAACATGTGAAACTTATATGTATATTATTGGAATTTAAGCAAAGTTATAACCGATGGTAGTTTAGCGTTGTTAAGTAAATGATAAAAAATGAATAAATGAATCAGTAATGATTGTACTTATAACATTTAAAATTTATATGTATACATTAAGATAGTTTTCTATTATTCAAATAAAAAAATTCATAAAAAATATGAGAATATTATCGGTAAAATATATGGTAAATAATTTTGAAGTACATGATGAAATGTTAAATATCATATGAATTTTACTTTTTTGTATTTTTGATATTTTTAAAAAAGATAAGAATATTTTTGAAGGGCTAGGAGATAGTCTTGATAATTATGGTTAAAGCGTTATTTGTTTTTATTGGGAAAGATGAAGATTCATATTATAAGTTAAAGTATCAAGATCGACATCGAAAGTGTTGATCAGTTTAGGCGAATGTAATATTGGGAGAAGATAAAAGATATCGGGAAAATAGAGAACTAGTTATCACATGGAAGCATCGATAAATTAGTTAATAAAAGGCGCCGGAAAGGGGACATAACCATATAGAAAGGTGAAGGCATTCTTAGAACATATGCTAATGGATGGTAAATACTACGAGTAACTCATTTGAAGATATAAAAGACTTAGAAATAATAAAAGATCTAGAAATAATAAAAGATTGATGAAAGATGTTAAATATTACAAGAATACCCATATTAGTTAAGAGGTAAAATAATAATATTTTATAAGTTATTGTAATAGACAGTTGACACGTGTCAAAATATATACATGTCATTCATCCTTATAATTTAGGAATATAGTTACTGTAAATATGAGATCCAATCAGTATAAAAGGGGTGGATTCTTTGATTAATAAAAGGACTCTCGATCATTTTTAGACTTATCTATTTGTGAATATCCTAAAGAATAAAACTCTTTCATCAATAGTCATCATTTCCATAGAAGATTAGTGTTATTGATAAACATATAAAACCTTGAAGTATTTTTTTATTTGAAATTATGTTTTATATATCAAAAGAGTCAACTTTGGTGCTTTACCTAAGGGAAGTGAATCAACTAAGTAATGATTAAAGTCTATTAACTATAGCCCCATTAATATTGGAAATTTAGGTGCAAATACATAGGATAAAACGGCTAGTAGGTTCAACTAGAAACTGACACGTGTAACAGAAGACTAATAATAAAGTTGCGACTTTTGAACTGATCGGTAGACCCTTCAAATTCACTTCGAAGGCAGATCAAACATTATTAATTATGGTTAGCTCTTCCAAATATTGTTTTGAAAGAGTTAAGGAGACTATATGATCAGTTTGGATATAGTTGGAAGCATATCACCAGTGATTATAATATGATCTGAATGGCATTTCGGACAGATCGAATAAAATTCTATAGATGAACAATAGATTGAGTGGAACAATGACTCAGCTATGTGCATATCACCTCATTTATTGGGCTTGGAGCTCATATGACTGACCCTACTATAAGACCGGACTCGAACAACCCATGGGTGAAAGGAAAACAATATAAATACCCCAACCAACATCATTAATAGGGGTTGGACTTTTTTAAAAACATTATATACAAGGACAAACCTCGTTTGTTCACAACATACAAAAATACATAAAATCAACCAGAAAAAGTTTAAAACCCAATTTTACCCTTGACCCAAGTTTTACTATCAATGTTGACAAAAATACATACTACAAAAATTTCCTTATAGATGAGTCATATAAAAATGCCGTTTAGGTCCTCGAAATCTACGCACGATATAGATTTTCTATGATGAAATTTACAAAGATTAAACATCCATGTTACAAAGGTGATGAAAATTTATCATAAAATTGACCCAAAACAATGCTTAATAGTCTTGCGGTAGTGACCGTAAAATGTATCATTCAACCTAAATAATTGATCTTCAGATGTACACATTGCATTGTCTCAAAGGTTCCGTTAAAAATCGAGAGTCATCTATTAAAATTTAAAATCTCATTATAGTCGAGGTAGGTTTATTTAGTTAAAAGTCATTATTTTTCACGTTATAGTTATATATTTTAGATAACAAATTTTCAAATCATGGTAAGTTTATTTAAGTGTAAAAAATATGGTACGTTTGTTCACTAAGAATGCGAGGGTGTATTCAAAATAGTGAACCTAGACAACCCATTTTCACCTACTCTAGAATTTAAACAAAGAATAAAAGGACTATATTGAATATTATAAGATCCAACCCTATAATTTTAATAACACTTTATGGTGCTTGAATTTTCGATGTTTTGGTTTTTACAGTTTTTTTGGATTTAGGTTAAAATCTTATAATTATGGATAAGGTCAACTTTTATCTGGTTGAAGTAAACTAGCTGAAATATTAGGTTTCAAATTTTATAGAATTTAGTTTGAGAGTAGATGAATAACAATAAGATAACTGATCCTTACCTCCTAAATTAGAATTCCAATAAAACATTGTTAACATTAGTAAAAAAATAATATATTCGTCAAAGATATTTAAAACAAAATAATATACTTATATATATACCTAACAATAATTTTCTGATTTAATAAAAAAAAATTCATCTCCTATCTCATTATATATATATATTTTTAGAGAAATTACATCTAAGATACCTACTCAACTATTTTATTGTCATCTAGTATCCAAGGTTTGATCAATTATCTTTTAATACCTATCTCAACTACCAAATTACTACATAGTACCTAACATTATTTTAATACCATAACTACCCTCACCCTTCATGAACAACCACACCCTTCATGAACAACCACGTAACCAAAATTTATCTTTCATACTTTTTTTTTAATTTTATTTTTTAAAAAATCCGTATCTTTCAGATCGGAGCTTCAAAAAAATAAATGAAAGTACCATCGCTTTTGTTTTTTTAAATTAACAAAACTAGATCCATTGATGATATTTTTTTATTTTTTTATAAAGTAAAATTTCACCAGTAACAACTCTTAGGATATCCTGAGAATTGTTCAGGAAATCCTGAGAGTTGCAAACAACACTCATGATATCCTGAGAGTTGCTAAGGAAATCCTAAGTTGCAAACAATTCTCATGATATCCTGAGAATTGTTCAGGAAATCCTGAGTTGCAAACAATTCTCATGATATCATGAGAGTTGTTCAAGAAATCATGAGTTGCAAACAATTCTCATGATATCCTGAGATTTGTTCAGGAAATCCTGAGTTGCAAACAACTCTCAAGATATCCTGAGAATTGTTCAGGAAATCCTGAGTTGCAAACAATTCTCATGATATCCTGAGAGTTGTCTAGGAAATCCTGAGTTGCAAACAATTCTCATGATATTATGAGAATTGTTCAGGAAATCCTGAGAGTTGCAAAAAACTATCATGATATCCTGAGAATTGTTAATGAAATCATGAGTTGCAAACAATTGTCATGATATCATGAGAATTGCAAATACATCGAGGTACCAGCAGGTATATATGGTCGGGGGTATTTTTGTCCAAATTTCAATTCGAGGCACCAAGTTACACTATCCAAAAAGCAGGTACCACTGGGTAATTAAATAGTTGAGAAGGTATTTACTGGTACTTTTCTCTATTTTTTATATTCAACAATATGTATCGATGATAATTTATTGTATCTCGAGTCCTGCTATCTCTGTAGTAATGGGTACTACATCATCACAAAGCCCACACCTCTCCATGCCTAAACCTCTCCCTAGTTATTGTTATTAAAAGTGGTTCACATACAGGAGTTTTGATATAAGTGCACAGACGTCGGCCCCTGCTATTATACTTTTAGGTCTGCAAGTTGTTTTGATAGAGCTTCGCTTCCTGTACTGGTTCTGAGGATGTATTGTTCATGAGGATATGATTGTCGAGGTATGGAGAAAAGTAGTCATTGAACTTATCGATTATTAATAAATTTTATTTGGACTGAGAGCACAAATTATGCCTCTATTCTTACGGCATAGACCTATTCAGCATATCATAGTTTGGTCTTTGCCTCTTTTTTTTTACGTTGGGGGCGTGACTGCAGATAATTAATTTAACTTACCTTCTTAAATTAGGATTTGAAGTCATATTTCAATATAGGTGTAGAAACCATCGCATGACTCGGTCGGCTTCGTGTGTGGTTAATATTTGGATGGAGATCAAATTCTCACATTCTACACCATTTAAACCTAGGAAGGATCAAGTATATAAGCAATCATATATCTTAACTAGTAAGAGGTTTTTATGAAGCGAACCAAAAATAAAATCATGCAGACCTTCAGATCTAAAGCGGAAAATATCATACTAGTGCGGAGATCGGTTGTTCGTACTTATATACGGAAGTGGAATATGCGGTACCCATACTCCCAGCAAAATGGTATCAGAGCTCTAGGCTCAGACAAAACGCGATATGAATTAAATTCTTGGCAGTTGTCACACATGATGAACTAGCAGTCATACTGAAGGTGAATGATATGATCTATACAGCCTAATTTAGAGTGCATGTAACACTAAGAAAACATGTGGTGTGATAAATGGTAAAACGTTGTTCGGAATGCCTATGGAGTGACACTAAGGAACATGCGTGGTGGTCGAGTCAGCAAATAGATCCATTGTAAAGCTTTATGATGTCACTTGAGACGAGGTTAAAGTGAGACTTTTTTCGGGAGGAGGATTTATTAGGATGGCAACCAAAGTCCCACATCCCACATCAGTCAAACATGTGAATGATCAATGTTATTAGCATATATCTCAACTAATATAAGGCCTTTTGGAAATAGACCAAAAGGAAGGTTGTGCAGGCTTTTGGACCCAAAACGGACAATATCATACTAGTGTTGAGATCGGATTGTTGTTACTAAAAAAATCAGTATTCACATTTATTATCTAAGAAACATGCATGCAGGCTCCAAGTTACATACTTGAATATGAGTAAAAAAAAAATCTTCGTTGATATAGAACTTATTTTTCCAAAAGTCACAAAATATAAACATCCAAATGTTTTGTAAACGTAAAATTAGAAATATATGAGTTTAGATTTTCACATGAAACTAAATTTAGGATTATCTAATCAGTATAACTGGAAAATGTTTTCATCAAATTTTCAATTGATTATGAAAGTTCTAGTTGAAGAATTGTGTAGATATAAACGAATATCACCACACAAATTGCCACTTAGAAAAATATCGCCACACAAATTGACAGTATAGAAAACAACACCACACAAATTGGCCATTAAAAAAATATCATTTTGAAAAATGTTACTTCATAAATTATCTTGAGGGTGATCAATCATTGTTTAATTTACAAAGTGTCTAATTCCTTACTTTTGAATCATAATTTTTTTGGATTTGAAGTTCACTTAAAATTTTCAAATTTACCTAATTTATTTTGTCACAATAATAAAGGAATCACACACTTTATTTATTGGGAAAATAATTATTGTATTCATAATAATGACTATAGACGAACCTCGTTAAAAAAAAATTCGATCCACCAGGAGAGTAAAGAGTATGCCACTAGTCCGTATACAGATAAGCATGATAATATCCCTATTGATGTTTACAAAATTACTCACAATGCCGTCGCAGATGTTTAATGTTCCAATGATGTTTTAATGGTCTCTCCTTCTTATCTTCTAGACGATACGTCTCTGGCTTGACCTTTTCGACCACTGAATATAGTCATTCCCAGTTCTGACCCACTATCATAACCTTTTTTTGTATGCAAAAAGACCTTTCTCAATATTTTATCGCATAGTTTAAAATCCCTTTGTCTTACTTTGGAAGCATAACGGATCCTCATTAACGTTTGGTGATAAAGTGAATTGAAATGTACGATTATCCTTTTTCATTCTATCAAATCAAGTGATGCTCTTCTAGCCTATTCGTTATCATCCTCAGAATAGATGATTACTCTATAAGATGGAAGATTAGATACCAATGGGCTGACCATATCCATTCCATACACTATATAAAAAGGAGTCTCTCGAGTTGCAGTTCGAGTGGTTGTTCTATAGGCCCATAACACTTTTTGAAGATAATTAGGCCACATTCCAGGTGTACCTTCCAAAGTTTTCTTAAGACCATTCAAGATAGTTTTATTAGTGACTTCCACCTGGGTATTTTCTTATGGATGAAAATGTTTTGAAAAAACCTGTTTGATTCCTCTCGAATAACAAAAGGATGTCATCTCTTTGTTGTTGAACTGGGGTCCATTAGTGTGGTAATTATCTGAGGCACCCTAGATCTACAATTAATATTTGATCAAATAAACTTGATGATATCTTTAGCTCTTGATCCTAATAAAGATTCTTCTTTTGCCCACTTCGAAAAATAATCTACTACGACAATAATAGTCGGACGCCCTCCATAAGCCATAGGTAGCGGCCATACCAAATCTATCCCCCATCTATCAAAAGGGAACGCCTCAAAAATTGAAAATAGTGGTACAACAGGTATATGAATGTAATTTGCGAATCTTTGATAAATATCACAATTTCAAACTAGATTCTTAGCATCATTTATTATTGTAGGGCAATAATACGCTGCTAATTATACTCTTCATGTTAAATTTTTGAAACCACAATGAGCAGAAGATTCCCCATCATGCAACTCCGACAAGATTATTTGCGATTCGTTTCCCCCCAACCATCTCAAAAATGGTCCACTCAAATATTTCTTATACAATACCCCTCCCCCAAGGACTGTAAACTTGTGCGCCTTAAACCATAGTCGTAATTACTAATCTCTTATCAACTGGCAACATACCTTAGAGTAAAAATTATTTTAAATCAAACTACTAATCTCTTTCATCTTCCTCGGTATCCATAAACACATCTTCGAAATATTAACACTGCTCAAAATTCATCATTATAAATATACTTTCATGTATTAAAATCTAAGGATAACCCTTGAAACAAGCAATGGTTTCCAAAGAATCTGCAATAGTTTTTTTTTTGTCTCGGGTTGATATGTTCAACCGTTAAACCATCGAACAACACTGCCAATCCTCTCAACTCTTGCAAATATTTTATGAGTTGATCTATCTTGGAGTCATATATTCCTGACATATGATTCATTAGTTATAAATCAGTCTTCACACGTACTTTCGTAGCTCAACAAATATTTGCAAACCTCAATCCAGCCAATGCTGCCTCATATTCCACCTCATTATTTGATGCTCTAAATATGAACTGTATAGTTTGATGCATCTCCTCCCTCGATGTAGCTACCAGCTGAATTTCCGCTCTCGATCCCAAAATACTTGAATCTCCATCCGCTCTAACCAACCATTTATCCGTTGATTCTAATTCTTATGTATTATTTCCCTTTTGCATCAGATCTCTCTGAGTGAAATTCGATGAGAAAATCAACCAAGTCTTGGGCATTGATAGCTGTGGAAAAAGTAAAGTCAATGTCATAATATCTCAACTGTATCGACCACTTATATATTCTTCACGAAACATATGGTCTTTTTAATAAAGTTTTTAACGGAAATAAAGTTCTAATTATAACAAAATGAGTTTGGAAATAAGGACATATTTTTCGAGTGGTTACGGCCAAAGACATGACCACTTTTTCTAACTTCAAATACCTTTTTTCTGAAGCAAGAAAACTTTTGCTTACATAGTATATTGGGCATGGATACCCTTCTAATTCCCTTAATAAAACAACGCTTACATTGTCATCCGAGACCGCAATATACAGAAACAACTTCTCACCTAAAAGTGTCTTGGAGAAACCTTATGGAAAGGAAAAATGTTATTTAATTTTTGCAAATGCTACATCACACTCCAGTGTCGAAGAAAAATCCATCTTCAGCCATAAAAGCTAGAAAAGTGGGGCACATTCGTCTGAAGATATATAATATCTTTAAAGATGTCAACCTTCTCGTTAAAAGTTTTATTTCTTTGATTGACTGAGGTGGAGTCATGGTTATCAAAGCTTACATATACTTTGGATTAGCTTCTATCCCTATTTCACTTACTATGTATCCCAAGAACTTTCTTGATCTAACTCCGAAGGTATACTTTTGAGGATTTAACTTCAAGGCGGTAACTCTTAAATTCGAAATCGTTTCCTCCAAATATTGTAAGTAATCTTCATCCTTGGTATTTTTTACCAACATATCATCAATTTATACTTTCATATTTCTCCCAATTTGATTTCCAAAACCTATTTTCATTAATCTTTGATAAGTGCCTCTAGCATGTTTGACACCAAAAAGCATAACCCGATAACAATGTAATCTTTTATTAGTAATAAATGTAGTGCTCTCTTAATCACTTGGATTCATTTGGATCTAATTATACCGAGAAAATGAATCCATAAATGAAATAAATTTATTACGTGACATTAAATCAACAACCTAGTGTATTTATTGAGATAAGAAATGGGCCTTTCAGACAAGTATAATTTAGATCGATAAAATCGACATACATCCTCCATTTTCCATTTTTTTTTTCACAAGTACCGAGTTTGTAGTCCACACTGGGTATTGTGCCTCATGAATATGACTTATTTTAGATAGACGATTGACCTCTACCATTATTGCATCAAATTTGACTTTTGGGTTAACTGTTAGACTATAACAAATCACATCAGAAAGAACCTTTACGACATCCTCAATTTTCCAAGCAAACATCTTTAAATTTTGAAAAGTATTTTAGAATTTGGTAACACATCGATGATGATAATAATGTTCATATTCTCAAAAAAACTCCATTAGAAAAAAAACATACACCTATGTATTATCATCAGTAACCAATGAACCATGGGTCTCCTTCAGATCATCCACCTTTTTCACATCCGAGAAAGTCCCCTTTAATTACTATTGTGTCATTCTCTCAACACCCACACCTTGCTTAGTATGCAAAACCTCAACATAACATTCTCGAGCCACTTGGTGACTACTTCTAACTACACTTACACGATTTCCAATCACATACTTCGAACATTTATGAACTTTAGAAATGATAGCACACATTTTTTTATAGCCACGATCTCCCTAAGATGGCAATGTAGCTCGTTGGGCTACCAACTAAGATAAACAACACTCGCAATTTTTTCTTGAATGAACCACGTCCGAATAAAACTACCCTGTCGAATTCCCCAATAACATACGTCGTCATCCTAGTAAAGCTAACTATTGTGCGCTCTAACTGGAGAATTGCAAAAGAATTGTGCATTTTTTATACGTTGTCAGAAATAACACATTGGTAGAACTGCCAATATCAATGAGTATCCTTTGAATCTTATTGTATGCTATTTCTGCTCCGATTACTATTGTATCTTCACGAGAATCAGCCACACCCCTTAAATCATCATCATCAAAGAGGATAAAAGACATAAGACTTTTTACATAGAGATGAGTTGAGATTCCAGTAGTTAAACTCACCATATGTCTTTTTTTAGAGATGTTAGTGTTCCCTCTAATAGTGTATCCTCCAAAAATAGCAAAAAAATCAAAATAATTAGATAAACTTCACATATTAGGATTAGATTAACCACTAACACCGCCTCTGATCCGAATTAGGATCGGGGTATTCTACAGACATATCGAACCCATAAATATTCCCTATTATTATTAATGTATTTTCTTGCTTTTAAAACAAATTTGTAACCCGTCGCGCCTGCAAATTCGGGCACTGTACCTGCTACACCACACTTTTCCTTTTAATAAAAGTAGTAAACTTATGATTTTCAATATGAACTTGGATTTATTTTTGTATAGCTATGCGTTCTGTTGTGTCATGTCCAATATCATTGTGGTATTTATAAAATTTATTATTTCTTTCTTTCTTAGGTTTAGTAATAGGTGGTGGTTTTTGAAATTGCGAATGGTTTTTAGCTCGTTCAAAAATTAGTATTATATTTTTTGTTAATTATACATAATAATCTGGTCTCAGCCATTGATTTGACCTAACTTTACGTTGATAGTGATTAGAAACTAACACTTGATATGGTTCACATCAAAGAGGCAACCTTGGCAATGTATTGGGTTGAAGAAGTCCTTGATAGTTCGAAGTGCTACACTGATAACCTTAATTGATAGGAGAACTTCCTTGATTTGAATATCTCTAAGCTTGGCCAAGTCTAATCCAAACTCTTGTTGATTCTTCAACCTTAATTTTCTCCTTCATTTGAGCATTATAGCCCCAAAAGTAAGTGCTCTTGTCTTGGTTGTTTCGTTCACTAAATCTCTAGGGAGTAACCCTTGTCTAAAAGAAACACATGTCACATGTTTGTCACAATCATCCAATCCAGTCTTGTTAACACAACCCATTTAGTATAATCTTTTAAGTTTTCTCCAACTGCATGCTTGCATTGAATTATGATGTCCCCATTTGCCCGCATTTCTTTACTTCCCACGAATTGCCTTCGAAAGATTGTATAGAATATCCGAAAATTACTTATCAATCCATTCATAATCATGTTATAATATTTCAAAGTTGTTCCTTTGAAAGTCTGTGAAAAGACCTTACACAATAACTTGTCCTCATCATAAAATCCATCATGTAATTTTTAAATTTCTCTATATGGTCGTCGAGATCCTGTGTCTCGTTGAATTTTTCAACTTTAGCAATATCGAAATGCTTCAGAAGTGCTATTGACCTTATATCAGATGTTAAAGGGGAAGTCCTCTAATCCATCCCTTGCATATAGTGATTACCTCAAATATAATTGCCCATAAGAATATGCAGTCCTTGTTTTGAGGGATGAATAAATTGATTAGCCATATTATACTCAACGGCTGAATTTTCAGACATAAATCTAGATTTATTTTTCTTTTTAGACTTGGACTCCGTCAATATTCCCAACGTCGGCTATTAGGGATTTTCGAGTAATGTATGTCTTTCTTTTTCCTATAAGTGTCAACTCATCTAAGGGTCTGAGAATGCCTATCGAAATCAAACTAAGGAGATTCACCAGTGTCTGAAAGAATATACCGATGTTTATCATTTTCTCCTTTCTAAACGAATGATATCCTTAGTAGAATTGAAAATGTACTTCCTGATGAATGTCCCTTTCCCAAAGAATTTTATGAGTCTTATCGGATCGATAACCTATATTTCTTATATCATTTACCCTTAGTACCTTGGATTGTACCATACATGGTCTAACCAAATTCTTTCGTTGTACCAACTGGTCATCCAACCCTTCAAATTCAAATAATTGCGTTGATCATTCGCCTCATGTACTTCTCCTCGACCAATAGATGACTCTACTACCTCATCTTCAACAAACACAATTCGGTCTATTTGGACATCAGGATCCATGATACTACCTTAATTCGAACGTGTGTGTTTCTGATTTTGGATATTAAATCTGGGTACCAAGAGTACCTCCCACTATGGTCGCCATTGATCGCTTTAAAAATTGTTAGAAGCAAAAATATGTAATTCAGTCTAAAAGAAATTATAAAGTAAGTAATTTGATTACTAAACAAAGAACGAGAGATTATAACCTTTTAGAGAGATAAAATGATAAGTGTTCAAAATCTATCCTTCTCATTCAAGATTAAGTACACTTATGTATATGAGTTTCAGAAAAACACATACACTCTTATAGTATTTTTTACTCCACTGTACTACTAATTAAAATATACTTATTACATTATTACATCCAGTCATTTAAGCTTCTCTTATACACCAAATATCACCTATATATTATTTGTACATATTTTAATCCTTCTAAATTAATTATTAAGGCTCACATTATTCACAACCTTATCAAATTTAAATATAAATATAAATCTTCCCACTTATCATATAAATATTTAAACTCATTAGTAACTTTTGATAGGGTAAGTAATTGTTTGATTTGACAAAAGTAGATAAATCATCATCGATGTAGCAATAACTACGATAATTAGTTCACAAAAAAAGAAGTAAATTTTTAATTACTGAGTATATGGTTCTAAACATTTTGACTATAAATTCAATTAGCATTACTTTCATACTAGAAAAAACTTTATTATTTCAAAATAGATCCTATAATTATTGTCTACTCTGATGACGACTTCACTTTCAACGGTTATTATGATTTATCAATTGTTGATAGCTCACCAGAACGACAAAAAAACTGGAAAGTGACAATCACAAAATAATACTATTCATCTTCTATTGATAATGAAATTTCGTTTTTTTGCTAATAAATGTTTTTTCTTTAATAATGTTTTGAATATTTTTGGAGATAAAGAGGACCCATATGAAGATATTTGTCCTAGTCTTGGAAAAAAAGAGGAAATTCAGTAAGTCAAAGAAGAGTTTGAATAATAAGAAGAGAAAGAAGGAGAGGAATAAAAAGAGGAGGAAGAATAATAGTCTCAAGAAGAAGACTCTTCTTTTGATGTCTGAAAAATAACTTCAACTATTGTATTTAATTTTTAGTTTTATATGCTTTTATATGCTTTTATTGTTATTTATTTTTTGTTTTTCAGTATGATAGGATCAGATATCTTTGGAGCTCATTTGTGGTAATTTGAATTTTTCTTAGAGGGGTAATTCAGACGTAATGATCGAAATTTAATGACTAGCAGTTACCTAAGTGAACCCGTGACTCAACTATATTCTTGGTACCTTCAAGTATAGGTTTGGGGGCTCATAAAGTGGACCCAAATAAGAAGATCTGACGCAAAAGGCCTATGAATATCTAAAAATAGTATAAATATCACAACCACCTTCATTAAGAGGGTTGGATTTTTTCTAAAACATTAAATATAATCATACACCTCATTTCTCTCACTAATATCTACTAAAAACTTAATACAAAGTAACTTATTAATCTTCCGTATTTACCCCTAAATCAGATATTTCCATCACAAGACTGGAAACCACAGTGGGAGGCGTGAGGTTCATGAATAACTTTATTTAAAACCGTAATTGTAATTCAAACTTCGGAAGTCATTAAGCAATGAATCTCAATATGTGAGAAGTTCCACCTCAGGATAATGAGGGAGTAATATATGATAATGAGCATGTTATTGTATCTCATGTCATTCACAATACCGAGGAAAGACAATTCATCAAGAGGAGCATGGTCAGCTGATGGCCGAAAGTGAATATCTCAGGGCCCAAAGGCAAGCTGAAAATGAATTGAAAGAAAATTCTGATGCGGGAAGTATGTGCACAAATGAGCATGGTAACAATAATACACAAGGTGAAAATGATCAATCCCCACAGCCTCATATTCATTCTAAAAGAGAGTATCGGACTAAGAAAGCGCTGAGATTTCTTCTTTGTCAAGTAGTGGTCATGGTCTTCATAAGAAAAAAATATAAATTATCCAAAAAACATTTTAAGAAAAGAGAGAGAAAGGGCAAAAGGAATAAGAAAATGTATCAAGGGAAAGTTAAAGGATCGGTCGATTATGATATTGATTATTTAACAAGTGATCAGTTTTGTTAAGGATATAAAATATTGAGGGCTTAAATATATTAAACTAGAGTCTAATATGACAAATGAAATAGTTAAAAGATAGCTTTTGGACTATTTTTAAATATGGGGACTGAAATGCAATTAACCCATTTGTATAACTAATTTTGTTACACCAAGTATGAACACCTATAAATAATGGCTAAGGCTCTGAACAAAGGATACGACATTTTTATTAGTTAATCTTACTTTTAATTTCTCTCTCTATAATCAAACTCTCTTTTTCTCTCTCAACAACTAGATTTACACCCATCAAATTGGCGACGATAGTGGGAGCTCTATTCGATTGGTACATTCATTTCGTATAAAAAACCAGAAACTGTAAAGTTCTTGTACATGTAATATGACTTTAGATCGATACAGACCCATGAAACGAAGCTGATCCTACGGTTGGAAGGAAATTGAGACTTTAAGATCTGATCTGTGTAGAGAAAAAAGTGGAGAAGATGATCAAGCTCCGGTATAGCAAAATCATTCATATATCGAGGTTCGAATGAACCAATTGATGGACAAAATAACCGCATTGACCGAAAAACACGTTCAAAGATAATAGCATATTCGCTCAGCAAGACTAAAATCTAAGGTAGGATAAGTTGAAGAAAAATACGAGCTAGAAAATCAATCTAATCGATCATATATAGGTTGTCGGATTCGAATCGATCGAAAGAAATTGCATTTTGAATATAATAAAGAGCATCGTACCTCACAAAAAGAGAAAAAAAGACAAAAATAGGTATGTTATGTCCAGTGATGATGAATTTGACAGTATGATATCGGAGGAAGGATCATCTAAGCAAAAGAGGTATTGGGGATCTTCAAAAGAAGAAATAGGTCGCCCTAAAAACCCGTGTAAAGAATATACACCAAAAATAGATAATGTGCCTCATTGTTTGAGGGAAACAGAATAGTGTGAAGGAAATACATCAAATCAGTACACAGGTATAGCTGATTAGAATTTGTATGTTGTTATAGGAACATGAGAAGATGACCTGTATGTACAAGGATTAGACTTGAGAAATTCACCTTTAAAAGTTGAGATAAGGTCTATTACTCTTCCAAATTGTTTTGACATTTAAGTAAAGAAATTTGATGAGATTCAAGATCCCGATGATCAAATTAAAAAATTCAAGAACTATATGATGAACTTCGAAGATGATGATATGCTAGTATACAAATCCTTTTCTCAGACATTTAAGGTCACAACATTGAAATGGTACAATACGATTCTGAAGGGATCTATTTTTAATTTTAGATATTTCTATACTGATTTTCTACGATGGTTTGTGGGACGTAAAGAGATATAGGCAAATGATGACACTATAAGATAGTGTAAGCAGGTTGTGGGAGAAACGTTGAAGGATTATACAAAGTGTTTTGTGTTAACAAAAACATGATTAGAGAATTGTGAAGAGTTGGTAGCAATGATTGCATTTCGACAAGGTTTATTACCATGTGATTTAGCAAATGAAACAATAAATAGGAGATCCTTGACTTTCGGAGCACTGATGGCTCAAGTTGAGTACCAAATTTAAATAGAGGAATCAACTAGGGTTCGAAGAGTGGTTGGACCTAGTCAAAACAATTCAGCGTAGGTGCAAATAATCAAAGACACTCTTCGAATTATCAACCATCTCGTCCAAAGAATAATAATAATTGGCTTCCTCGAACTAGAGGGTATCCAACTCAAGCTACATGGTATTAGTTTCAAAGACCAAGGCCAAATTAATGGATAAGAACAGGGTATTATATTGATTTAACTGAAAATGTTGTCGCGATTTATCAATAGGCCAAAGTATACGTGAGCTTTAAAAAACCAACTCCGATAAATAGACCAAGAGAAGAACGCAACAACAAGTTTTTTAAGTATCATAATGATATTAGGATATGGTACTGCAGATTGTATAGCTTTAAAAAAGGAGGTGTTGATTTTAATCGAAAATGTAAAATTAGCTGCTTTTGTTAAAGGGTATAGCAATGAATCAAAGGCTCCAAGTGTATCAAATTCGGAAGTAGGAAATTCAAATTCGAAGGAAGAAAATCGGATGATTCTAGATTCCAAGATCGATGAGTTTGATGCAGCCTCGAAATATTTGGATACAGATCCAAATCGATTAATTTTGATGGTTTTGGATGAACCAGTAGAGTAAGGATGAATTCAAAGCGTATGTGAGTATTTTCAGTCATTGTCAATTTTTGTGATAGATTCTATGGTTGGTAACACTAATAGCTCCAGTAAAACACATGTGGTAAGTTTAACTACTCAAATAGAAGGAATAATGTCTACTCACTTGTATTGAAAGAAATATATTATTTTTATTCTTTTTGATGAAGATGATATGAGAGGCATTGCAGGTCCTTATGAAGATGTAGTGGTTATTGGAGAATAAATAGGTAGGATTGATATCCGACATATTTTTTATGGATACATTAAGCTACGCGAATGTTTTGTTCAAGTCAGCATACGATAGTATACGTAATCCACTCCAAATTTGTCAAGTAGACTGTACATGTAATTGGATAATTCAAGGGTGAAGTGTGTCTGGGAAAATGGCCGTTTAAAAAGAAGGTTTAAGTTTTATTCATGGTGGTGGATTATCCGACCAACTATAATGCTATTTTTGGGAGATCTTGGCTTTCAAGAATGTAATAAATTGTATCAATTATTAATCAGTGTATGAAGTATATCATTACAGACCGTGTTGGGGTGGTCCGTATTGACCAAAAGGTTGCCAACGAATGTTATGCAACATCTCGTCGTATCTGAGGTCCTAACTGTGAAAATCATACGGCTGAATAACAATTAGGGGGATTGGCCTCGGAAGAAAAAGATAGAATTGATGATTGGAGGGAGACCCCGAGTTCTTTAACAGTGAGTGAAAGTATAGAGGAGTATACATTTCCCAATGGAAAGACTCTTCGAATAGGAACGTTGTTGTCACCAACTTTGCGTCTTCAATTGTTACAATTTTTGTTTCCTAATTTGGATGTTTCTGCTTGGAAAACAGAGATTGTGGTGGGGGTTCCACCTGAAGTGATATGTTACAGCTTAGCTATAAATCCGAGAATCAAGCCTGTTATAAAAATCATGCTTTTTCTATGGAAAAATCATAGGCTATTATTGTAGAAGTGGATCGTTTGTCTAAGGTCGGACGTATTAGGGAGGCGCAATATCCTTTATGGACAGTAAACCCAGTGCTGGTTAAAAAGAAGAATATAAATTAAGAATGTATGTTAACTTCACAGATTTGAATAGAGTTTGCGCTAAATATCCATTTCATGTTCCTCGAATAGATCTACTGGTTGATTCTACTTCAGGAAATAAAATTTTGTCTTTTATGGATGCTTTTGCAGGGTATAACCAGATTCAGATGGATCCAAAAGATCAAGAAAGCACTACATTCATTATTGATCGACGCTTACATTGTTATAAGGTTTTGCCGTTTGGGTTGAAGAATGCTGGAGCAACATATTAAAGGTTGGTAAATAAAGATTTTGCTTCTCATATTAGGAGAAATATGGAGGTATATATTGATGATATGTTGGTTAAAATTCCAGCTGATGATATACACTTGAAGTATTTAGAGGAGACTATTCTATATTTAAGGGCTATTCGATTGAAGCTAAATCCTAAGAAATGTATATTTGGAGTTTGATCAGGGAAATTCTTGGTGTATATTATGAGTGAAAAAGGGATAGAGTCTGATCCATAGCAATCAAAGGCTTTAGTCTTAATAACATCACCTCGAACTATTAAGGAGGTGCAAATCTTAACAGGAAGGTTAGCTACCCTTAATCGATTTTTTTCAAGGTTTTCTGACAACTGTTTTCCTTTTTTATCCAAGCGTTACGAAGACCAAAGAAGTTTGAATAGACATCGGATTGTGAAGTAGCATTTTCAAGGATTAAAGAGCTTTTGTTATCGCTAGAGATATTTTCTAAGCCTGGAACTAGAGAGCTGTCGTTTTTATACATAACAGTGTCTGACTTTGTTGTGAGCGTTGTTTTGATATGCAAGGAGAAGAGAGTTTCAAAGCAAGTCTATTATGTGAGTAAAAGTTTGTTGGCATCGAAAAAAATATATTTGAAACTTGAAAATTTTTCTTTGGCTTTAGTTGTGGCTGCTAGGAAAATGCGCCCTTATTTTCAAGCTCACACCATTGTGGTTCGAACTTTTTTCCCACTAAAGAATGTGTTACAACGGCCATACATTTCTGGTAGAATGACCAAATGGTCATTAGAATTGGGAGATTTCGATATCATATTTGCTCCTCGAACGGCTATTAAAGATGATGCTTTAGCTGATTTTCTGGTCAAATTTCATTCAAGCCGATCGGATGAGGGGACATATAAAGAGGTCTTACCATAAACTTCGATGTGGGTGGTTCGAGTATTTTTGGATCTAGGGTAGGATTGCAGCTGGTTGCTCCTTCTGGGAAGGAAATGTTTCAAGTTATTAAATTTGGTTTTCATGCATCGAATAATAAGGCTGAGTATGAAGCTGTGTTGGCTGGTTTAAGGCTTACGAATATTTATGGGGCAACTATAGTTCGTTTGGAAACAGATTCAAAATTAGTGGCAAATCATATGGCCTGTGTTTCCGAGGATAAGAAGGATCATTTAATTTTATATATTCGCTAGTTTCAAATTTTGGCTCTCTTGTTTAACAAAGTGATTGTAAATAATGTTAATAAAAAAGATAATACAGTTGTTCATTTTTTGGCAACGATTTCTTTTACAAAAGAGTATAATTAGATATTGTTACAGGAAAGTCCTTCAATTTTAACACGATCAAAGCAAAGTAAATATGATAAGGAGGTATTTGTCACACCATATGTAATTCGACGTGATTGGAGAACTGATATACTTAGTTTTTTAATAAGAGGCACGCTACCTTAAGATGTACAATTGGCAAAGAAATTCAAGTATAAGGCTCATAGTTATATTGTGTTCGATGGGGTGTTATACAAGAAATTTTGTAGTTGCCCATTGTTGTGTTGTTTTGGGAAGCAAGAATCTCAAGCAATTTTATCTAAGTTGCGTGATGGTAATGGTTCAACACATTGTGGTTTTAAGTCTTTGATACGTTGAGTTTTGTAAACAGGGTATTGTTGGCGTTCAATTATAAATGATGCTAAAGTGTTAGTTCAAGGTTGTAATACTTGTCAGCGCTTTGCTAATTCTATTCACAGACCAACAATAACGCTTATTTTTATATCCTAAGATATTCTTTTGGATAGATGGGAAATAAATTTGGTAGAACCATTACATATGGCTTCTGGAGGGCGTTAGATGATTATAGTAGTGGTTGATTATTTTTCGAACTGGGCTATAACTGAACCACTATATGGAGCAAAAGCTAAGGATATTATTAAGTTCATTATGAAGAATATTTGCTGCCACCTTGGAGTGCCTCAGAAAATCACTACGGATAATGGTCTTCAATTCAACAACAGAGAAATGACTTATTTTTGCACTTTGAGGGGAATAACACAGTGTTTTACAACACATTTTCTTCCTCAAGCGAATGGTAAAGTAGAAGTGACTAATAGATCTATTTCGGAAGTTTATCGTACAACTCCTAGAGAGGCTACTCAAGAAACACCTTTTGCCTTAGTGAATGGTATGGATGTTGTTAATCCTGTAGAGTCTGATTTACCTTCTTGGCATTGAACAGTACATCGTCCCTCAACTATCGTGTTTGGTGGCAGATAGTCTTTTGACTTTCAAATGTCCGTTGACAGTCCCTGGACTATCACGTTTGGATAAAGTTAGTCCACCAGATCCTTTGATCCATGAGAGGCTGCCACCAGTCACCATACTCTCCAGATTTTTGTATCACCACTAGTCCCTTGAGTTTAGGTCAAACCCAAAATATGGAATATTACGGATAACTAAACTCAAGGGATTAGTGGTGATACAAAAATCTGGGGACTATGGTGACAGGTGGCAGCCTCTCATGGATCAGAGGATCCGGTGTACTAATTTTATCTAAACGCGATTGTCCAGGGACTGTCAACGGACATTTGAAAGTCAAGGGACTATCTGCCACCAAACGCGATAGTCGAGGGATGATGTATTGTTCAAAGCCTTACCTTCTTATAGAGTACATTAATATTCCAAAGATGTGAATGAAGAGGAAAAAAGAACATAACTCGACTTGATCGGAGAAACAAGAGTTAGAGCTCATTTGAATATGATTCATTATCAAACTTTAATGAGGAGTCGATATAATTCGAAGGTGAGAATAAGGGATTTTAAAATGGTGACAAAGTCTTAAGGAAATTACTTCTCCATACAAAGGATAAACGACTTGGGAAGATGGCCCCGAATTGGGTATGCCCTTATATAGTGATTGAGAGAATAAAGTCGGGTACGTATCACCTTTGTGATGAGCAAGGGATGATGCTTCAACATACTTGGAATATAGAACACCTCAAGCTATAGTGGGAATGATTTCTTGTTTTGATTTTGTTTTTTTAAATAATTGGCATGCTATTTCCTACCCTGTTGCCTTAGGGAGGTTTTAATGAGGTGTCATCTAAATATTCAAAGATATTATTAAAAACAAATTTGGCCAATGGTTGTTTGAAACATAAGTATTTAAATAATTTTGGTAACTAGTCAAAGACTGATCATATTTGAAGTTGTTGACCAACAGTAATAAATCCAAAGTGTGATACATTTGTTATTAACAATATTTGAAGAAACAACCATATTCGAAGTGCTACGCTCTCTAAACGCACTGTTTATATTCGAGCTACAACTCTCTCTAAATACATTATTTATATTCGAGGTGCTACACTCTCTAAACCCACTATTTATATTTGAGGTTCTACGTTCTTTAAATGCACTAAGTTTTACTGGAGGTCTTCACGTTCGCTAAACTACTGTTTACGATAATTTTGATCCAAATTTAAGCCCTTCTGAGATTCAAAGTTTATCAAACCCAGAAAATTCCCATTTACCAGAATCTCTTCGAAAATCATCATCACTGTCTCAAGCAACACCTCGAAATCCTCCTCCACCACCTTCTGACTCTACAATTGTATCTCTTCGAAAAAAATGCAAAGTAACTCAGAGCGTATCTTCTAATAGAGAATCAGAATAAACTACATCATCTACCAGTACTGATCCACCTCGGACCTCTTGCAAAGAAACGCCTCAGATTCAATCGAAAGCTCGCCTATCTCTGAACCTACCTGCCAAAGAGAAAATATTCATAGATATAAGAGATATCTATGGTGACAACACTTCACCAAATATTACCCAAAACCCTTGCAGATAACCTTACTCCACTATCTCCTCCCCGAGGGATTTTTTTAAGACTATCATTGAGTCACAACAAATTCCCTCGAATACCCAAGAGGAAAACCCAGTCTCAACCTCGGGTTTGCCTCGATAAATAGATGAAGCTTCTTAGTACGAAATTAAGGATATCAATTCTCCAATCGCCTCAAATTATGTCTGGAGTAACAAATACCTCCTCAACATAGTTGCATTCCTCTGACCGCGTTAAACTTGAAAGACTCTCTTGTCACAATATCTAAGGATACTCTTCTGTAGAAGCAATTGTTGCCAAAGAACCAACATTTATATTATCTCCTCGATTAATACGCTCAACAATCACTTTGTCAAACGAGGGAGCTAAATTTCAAAGGTCACGAAGATACAAAATTAAATGATCCTTCTTAGCCTCAGAAACACCTGCCATATGATTTTCCACTAATTGTGAATCTGTTTCCAAACGAACTATGGTTGCCCCATAAATATTTGCAAGCCTTAAACCAACCAACCCACCTTCATACTCAACCTCATTATTTGATGCATGAAAACCAAATTTAATAGCTTGAAACATCGCCTCTCTCCTGAAAGAGCAACCAAATGCACTCCTGCAAGGCCCTCTTTATCTATCCCCTCATCTGATCTGCTTGAATGAAATTCAACGAGAAATCGGCTAAAGCTTGAGCCTTAATAGTTGTTTGAAGAACAAAAGTGATATCAAAATCTTCCAAATCTACTGACCACTTGGTCATCCTACCAGAAATGTATAGGCGTTCTAACAGATTCTTTAGTGGAAAATAAGTTCCAACCACAATAGTACGAGCTTAAAAATAAGGGCAAAATTTCATAGCAGCCACCACCAAAGCCAAAGCCAATTTTTCAAGTCTTAAATACCTTTTTTATTATGCCAACAAACGTTTACTAACATAGTAAACTGACTTCAAAATTATCTTATTTTCACTTATTAAAACAACACTCACAACAAAGTCAGAAAATGTTATGTACAAAAACAACTACTCTCCAGTTCGGGGCTTGGACAATATCTCCAGTAATAAAAAAAATTTCCTTAATCCTTGAAAATTCTACTTCACAATACAATGTCCATTCAAACTCCGTTGGTCTTCGTAACACTTGGAAAAAAGGAAAACACTTGTTAGAAAACCTCGAAATAAATCGATTAAGGGCAGTTAACCTTCCTGTCAAGATTTGCACCTCCTTAATAGTTCGAGGTGATGTCATTGAGACAAAAGCTTTCAACGGCTTTGGATGAGCCTCTATCATTTTTCACTAATAATATACCCCAATAATTTCCTTGATCGAACTCCAAAAGTACATTTCCCAAGATTTAGATTTAATCGAATTTCCCTTAAAGTTAAAAACGTATCCTTTAAATCCTCCAAGTGCCTATCATCAGCTGGACTTTTAACCAACATTCATCGATACTTTCCTCCATATTTCTCCCAATCTGAGAAGAAAAAGATTTATTCACCAACCTTTGATATGTTTCTCTAGCATTCTTCAACCCAAAGGGCATAACCATATAGGAATGTATGCCTCGATCAATCATAAATGTAGTGTTCTCTCGGTCTTTTGGATCCATTTGAATTTGGTTATATCCTACAATAGCATCTTAAAAGACAAAATTTTATTTCCTAAAGTAGAATCAACCGTATGATCTATTTAAGAAATAGGAAATGGATCTATATTGCAAGCTCGATTCAAATCTGCGAAGTCAACATGCATTCTCCATATCTCCTTCTTCTTTTTAATCAACACTGGGTTTGCTGTCCATAAAGTATACTACGCCTCGCTATTATGTCTGACTCTAGAAAAACGATCCATTTGTACAACAATAGCCTCTGAATTTTCAACTCAAAAATCACTTATATTTTGAATAACTCGTTTGGTCCTCGGATTTATACCAAGCTATGACATATTACATTCTATGGAACCCCCACTACATCCTTTGTTTTCCAAGCAAAAAAATCTAAATTAGCAAACATAATTTGTAAAAGTTGATGACGCAAAGTTGGTGACGGTAACATCCTTGTTCGAAGCGTCTTTCCAATGGGAAACAATACTCTTTTATACCTTAACTTACTGTTAAAGAACTCGGGTAGCCCTCAGATCATCAACCATTCGATCTTCACATTTAGGACCTCGGATACGAAGAGTTATTGCATAACATTCTCTTGCTACCTTTTGATCACTTTAGACCACCCCAACACGGTCTTCAATGACATAGTTCAGACACTGATGAACAATGGATACAACTGCATACATCCTCGAAAGCCAAGATCTCCCAAGAATAACATTATAGCTTTTCAGACAATATACCACAAAGAATAAAACTTGAACCTTCTTTTTAAAAGGCTCTTTTTCCAAACACACTTCACCCTCGAATTCTCCAATCATGAGATGTCGCACATGTAAACCTAATTATAGTATGGTCTGATTGAAAAATTTGAAGTGGATTACGCATCCTATCATATGTTGACTTGAAAAGAACATTCTCAAAACTTCATGTATCTATCAAAACACATCGGATTTCAATCCCAATTATTATTGCTCTAATAACCACTTCGTTTTCATAAGAACCTGAAGTGCCTCTCAAATCATCTTCATAAAAAAGAATAAAATGAATATCTTTCTTACCATACAAGTGAGTAGACATGCTTCTTTCTATTTGAGTAGCTAAACTTACCACATGCATTTTCCTGGAGCTATACTCCCCTAAAAATTGCCAAGAACTCGAAATATGCACATAAGCTTCGTACTCATCCTTGCTCTACTGGTTTATCCAAATATTCTGAAGCTGCGTCAAACTCATCGATCTTAAAATCTGGAATCATCAGATTTTCTTCCTTCGAATTCAGATTTGCTGGTTGCGAATTCGATGCACTTTGAGCCTTTAATCAACTACTCTACAATTTAACAAAAGTAGTTAATTTTCCATTTTGATTAAAATCTGCACCTCCTTTTCAAAACTATACAGTGTGCAGTATCATGTCCTATATCATTATGATACTTACAAAACTTGTTTTTGCGTTTTTCTCTTAGTCTATTTATCAAAGGTGATTTTTTAAAGCTCATGTATCCTTTGGCCTTTTCATAAATCGCAAATCCATTCTGAGTTAAATCAACATAATACGCTGGCCTTATCCATTGATTTGGCCTTGGTATTTGAAACTGATACCATGTAGCTTGAGTTGGGTACCCTCCGGTTCAAGGAGGAAAATTGTAATTATTTTTGGACGAGATAACTGATAATCCGAATAGTGTCCTTGATTATTTTACACCTGCCCTGAATTCTGTGGACTAGGTCCAAAAACTCCTCGAACCTTAATTGATTCTTCCACTTTAAATTGAACCTTGGCTTGAGCCATTAATGCTCCAAAAGTTAAGGCTCTCATCTTTGTTGTTTCATATGCTAAATCACCTGGTAATAAACATTGTCGAAATGCACTCATAGCTACCAACGCTTCATAATTATCTAATCGTGTTTTTGTTAACACAAAACATTTTGTATAATCCTTCAGCTTCTCCCCCATAGCATGTTTACACTGTATTATAGTGTCTCCATTTTCTCGTATTTCTTTACTTCCCACAAACTGTCGTCGAAAAGAAATATAGAAATCTATAAAATTGAAAATAAATTCCTTCATAATCCTATTGTAGTATTTCAAATGTGTGCCCTTAAATGTTTAAGAAAAGGCTCTCCATACTAGCCGATCATCATCATCGACATTCATTATATACTTCTTAAATTTTTCGATGTGATCATCGAGATCTTGCATCCAGTTGAATTTCTCTACCTTAGAAATATCAAAACGCTTTAAAAGAGTAATAGACCTTATCTCTGCTGTTAAACGAGAATTTCTCAAGTCTACTCCATGTAAATAATCATCATCTCGTCCTGTTCCCATAACATCGTATATATTTAGCTACACATGTGTACTGATTCAAGGTCTTTCCTTCACACCATTTTGTTTCTTTCAAATAATGAGGCACGTGAATTTTTTTCGATCTAGATTCTTTACACGATTTTCAAGGTCGACCTCTTTCTTCTTTCCAAGTTTTACGATACCTCTTTTGCTCAGATGTCAAACTGTCAAATTCATCATCACTAGACGAAACATATCTATGTTTGTCCTTTTTATCTTTTCGTGAGATACAATTCTTTTTATCAAACTCAAAATATGTTTTCCTCCGATCACTTCAAACCTGTCGAGCTATATAAGATCGATCATATTGATTTTTATATCGTGTTCCTCTTCAACTTGTCGCACCTCAGATTTCAGCCTACCTGATTAAATATTTTGTTCTCTTCGAACATACTATTCATTTAGAGGTGTTATTTTATCCAATAATTGATTCATTCGATCTTCGATGTCTGAATGAGTCTGCTAAATTTCAATTTGATCATCTTCCTTACTTTTCCCTCTTTGCAAATCAAATCTCATCATCTTGATTCACTTTCGAACCAATGGATCGTTTTCATTTCCTGACTTCATTATCGATTAAGAACAGCTATAGCATATCAAAAATTCAATTTTCTCTAATTTTTAGTATGAAATCCTACTCCCACTGTGGTCGCCAATTTGTTAAGTGAAATATTCAGTTCTTGAGAGATGAAAAAAGAATATGATAGTAGAGAGAGAAAGTAAGGGTCAAAGTAAGATTGAACTAAAAATATTGTCGCATTTATTCACAACATTCACCTTTATTTATAGGTGTTCTGACTTAGTAAAACTAAATTGGTAATACAAATGGGTTAACTTGATTTCAGTCCCTCATATTTACAAATAGTCCAAACGATATCCTTCAACTATATAATTTATCATATAAGACTTTGGTTTATTCCACTGAAGCCCCCCAATATTCTATATCCTTATCAAATGGCATCATCAGGAAATATATAGTAATTTCCTCAGTGATCTTCCACTACCATTTCTCTTTGATTATTTGCTGCTGTTATTTCTCTTTGATGATCTCCCATTGCAGGCTCTTCAGCCTTGGCAGGAGGAATTTCTACAACAACTTCTTGAAAATGCTTCTATTATTTTAGCAGGTGAATTTTTCGAAGTTCTCTTTTTCTTCTTCGAGACAACAGTTTTCTTTCTTTTGAAGGAGGTTCAACCTCAACTCCTTCTTCAATTATAAGAAGGCTAGTATCGATTGCCTTCCTTTTTGCTTTCTTCTGCGGCCTTGGATTCTCTGAAGGGCTAACTTCAAATGTACTAGCTGTTTTTTTCTTTTTGCCTTTTTTTGTGAGAAGATGGATGTCTGATCGGTTTCTCTCTAGAAGTGTCACCTTACCATCATGTGATATCAGTATCTTCATAACCAAATTTGGATTTGGTGGCTCCATCAGATGTTTAGGGAGGCCAGTACCCAAATTGATCCTCCACAATTTGTTGTTGATAAAATTTATGGGAAAAAGGCTGAGTGGAACCCATTGCCCCACTCATTTTCTGCCCATGTGGCTAACTTCACAAAAATATCCTTCGCATGTTTCTTGCAAACCTTGTACCTCTTCGAAATTCCTGAGTACATTGGCAATATGAGTGAAAATAGATATAAGGTATACAGTGAAAGAAAAAAATGAAAAGAGAATAGAACTTACTGTTAGTCCTCCAAACGAGGTTAAGTTTTAAAAGGTTTGCGTCAGAAATTTCCTTCCCATTTTCCGAAGCTCCAGAAATGAAGAAAAATCTTTGCTTCTAGAATTTTTCAGCTTCAAGAAGATTATCTATGATTTTAAGATCATCTACAAGGGTTAGATAATAGAAAGGCAACACTGGTCCCTTCAAAAGCCCAGTCAGGGAAATGAAATCTTTGATGGAGAGAGGGGTTCAGCTCAGCCTTAAAGCCATGAAACTGATAGTAGTGTGTGATGAGTCCAGATTTTCTCACCACTCTTTATGAGAACCGGACAGGGGCAATTCGGACAACATTCACCCATTGAACCATCCGAACTGAACTAATGTACTAAAACTTTAATCACTTCATGACTGAGCTAATTACTTATCTGCTTAAAACTAATGGGTCTTTGAACTTGACCCGAATCCATAAGTTAACCCGAAAGCCCATGTGGCCCACAATTAAGGGTATAAATACACAACCACTTTCATTAATGAGGGTGATAAAAATTTAATACAACCAGGCAGCTCACGTCTCTCACTACAATCTATCCAAATATTAAATACCTTTGAAACACCACAAAACTCTGGACAAAATTACCCTCAACCAAAAATAAACCACACCAAATTGGCGACCATAGTGGGAGCACGACGGTGCCTGAATCTAGCATTCAAAACCATCAAGAAGAATCAGTTCAGATAAATCCGGACGTGCATGAAGTACCACCAGCTTTGGCAGAAGTGGTGGGAGAAAATGATGAATATACTATTGAGGAGCGAGGTAGGTTAAAAGTTGAAATATAGGCTCTGAGGGCTGCCAAAAGGGAAAAGATGGGCACAAAAGAGAAGTCTAAGGTGTCGGTAGCTCATCATATTGACAATCCAAGAGAGCACGATCCCTCAAAAACTCATGTAAGTGCAAAAAAGACTCATGCTAGCTCTAAAAAGTCTCACCGGACTAAACCGGTGGAGAGCTCTGATTCAGACTCAGAGTCTTCCAGTATCCTCAAATGAAGATGGAGTTGAAGAGTCCTTGTCATCTAGCAGTAATGAGGGCCGTTCTAAAAAGAAAAAAAATGGTTAAGAAGTATTCAAGAAAAAGGGATATGCATGGAAGGTTAAAGAGGCATATAGGCAAAGGATCGTCTCATAGCCGGAGACACGTAGATCAGATGGTGATGGATCCTTTTGCCTTCCATGATGAACCAGGTATCTTTGCAACTCCTAACGAAGATACGGTTTTCAGTCATGGCCGGAATTAGAGACAATCTCCATTGTCCTTCAAGATACTGTCTGGAAACCTTCCTAAGAGGTTTGACAGCACAAAAATGGAAACATACGATGGCAATAAAGACCCAGATAATCATTTGGAATAATTCAAAAATTTCATGATGAATTTTGATGATGACGAAAAGTTAGTTTGTAGAGCATTCTCCCAATCATTTACGGGGAGTGCTCTGAAATGGTACAACAGTTTGCCACAAGGCTGCATCGAAATTTTTGACACTTTTTGGGTGGCTTTTCGAAGACAGTTTGTTAGAAGTAAGGAGGTGAAGGGCAATGGAGACACTATTATCCATTGTGCCCAAGAACCAAACGAATCTTTAAAAGAATACATAAGTCGTTTTGTAAATACCAAGAATGGATCGGCTGATTGCTTTGAACAAGTAGCAATAGTCTCTCTAAGACAGGGTTTGAACCCTGGAAACTTGGCTGATTCAGTGACCAGGAAGAAGGCCATGATATGGGGAGGTTTGCTGAATCAGGTCGGTAAACAGATTAATGTAGATGAAACAAAGAAAACTAGGGTGCACAGGCAGGTGAGGTCTGCTCCGGCTGCACCAAATCCAAACCAAAACCAGTCCGGGAACAAGGCCAAGGAAGCCGGGCAGGGTCATAACAGAGCCAAAGCTCAGTCTCAGCTACTGCACCAGCCCAGAGTCAATAATCTAGAAATAAACGACGGCCTTGGGTTCAACAAGAGTGGTTTGCTGAGTTGAAAGAAAATGTAGCCACCATTTATGACAAAACAAAAGACGAAGTACACTACAGAAGGCCGGTTGCATTACAGTCTCCTAAGGAGAGCCGTAATAATTGTTTTTGCCAGTATCACCATGATACTGGTCATACCACTGAAGATTGTATTGCGTTGAAACAAGAAGTGCAGAACTTGATTGAAAGAGGAAAGTTGGGGGCATATCTTAAAAGAAGATGTGGAAATAGGCCCGATAGTGCTCATCGGGCTGGTCCAAATAATGCAGGCACATTGGCTCCGGATGGGGCTATGGTGATAATCGAGAGGTTCGATGTAGAGTCGGAATACTTAGACCCTGATCCGACCCGGAATAAAGTGGGTGTTATCACGGAGCGTTGCGAGACGGTGTCCGGACTTATTAACTTTTTTGAATCACTTACAATATTCGGAGGGGACACCATGATTGCACCAACTGCTTCTTCAAGAAAGAGGCACATTTATACTTTAGCTACCCAGCTTGAAGGAGGCATGACCTCCTATCAATCGCAAATTCCTTTTCCTTTTATTGTTTTTGACGAGGATGATCTGAGGGATATTGCTGGTCCATATAAAGATGATGTGGTCATAGGAGAATCCATTGGAGGCAATGATATAAGGCGAATTTTGGTAGATACCGGAAGTTCAGCCAATATTCTCTTTTTAACTTCCTTCAAAAAAATGAAGAATCCAGTGTTCGAATAAATCAATTGTGGGTTTCACTGGAATCTCAGCAGATGTGATCGGGGAGTTCGAGGAGGAGGTGTTGTTGAGCAAAGGCCCTTTTAAAAAGATGGTTAGAATACTATTCGTTGTAGTGGATTGTCCAACTTGTTATAACGCTATTCTGGGGAGATCTTGGCTCTCAAGGATGCATGTCGTGGCCTCAAAAGTCCACCAATGCTTGAAGTATGCTGTGAAAGGACAAGTGGGAGTTGTTCGGAGCAACCAAAAGGTAGCAAGAGAATGTTATGCAACTGCTCTGGCTCCTCGGACGTTGGGGGAAGTTCGGATCAATGAGGAACATCAGTTTGAGGGGCCCTCTGGGGGAGAGGGTGAAATTGATGACCCCAGAGAGACCCATGGTGTTTTAATACCAATTGAAGAAGTTGAAACTCACTCTCTGGTTGAAGGAAAAAGTGTCAAGATAGCATCCAAGATGACATCGGAATTAAAAGGTAAAATGTTAAAATTCTTAAAAGACCATCAACATGTTTTTGCTTGGTGCAATGCTGATGTAACCGGAGTACCCGCAAAATATTATATCACACCAATTGTTCATCCGAAGAGACATAACACCTGTGATACAAAAGAGAAGAGCCTTTTCTAAGGAAAAGGCTGATGTCATAGTTCAAGAGGTCGACCGGCTTACTAAGATGGGGCACATAAAGGAATCTCAATACCCTTTATGGACAGCCAAGCCAGTATTGGTAAAAAAGAAAAATGGCAAATTGCGTATGTGCATCGATTTCACAGATCTCAACAGAGCTTGCCCAAAGGATTTATACCCGATCCCCCGAATTGATCAGTTGGTGGACTCTACATCTGGAAACAAGTTGCTATCCTTTATGGATGCCTTCTCCGGGCATAATCAGATTCAATTGGATCCGAAGGATCAAGAACATACTATATTTGTTACTGATAGGGGCCTTCATTGTTACAAGGTAATGCCATTTGGGTTAAACAATGCTGGGCTACTTATCAGAGGTTGGTAAACAAGGCTTTTGCTGATCAAATTGGAAGAAACATGGAAGTTTACATCGACGACATGATGGTGATAAGTATGGACAAAGAGTTACACTTGGCAGATCTCCAAGAAATTTTTACTAACTTAGTAAAAGTAAATTTGAAATTAAACCCAGAAAAGTGTGATAAGTGAGCAAGGGATACAGCCTGATCCGGACCAGCTTAATGCTTTACTACAAAGGGAGCCTCCTCGAAATATTAAAGAAGTACAACGATTGACTGGGAGGCTGGCTGTACTAAACTGTTTCATTTCAAGGTCTTCGGACAGGTGTGCCCTGTTTTTTCAGACTTTGAAAGGTGCAAAGGACTTTAACTGGTCCTCACAGTGTGATGAGGCCTTCGATGAAATTAAGAAGCATTTGTCCTCCCCCAAGACTTTGTTTAAACCCGTTGATGGAGAGACTCTTCTCGTATACTTGGCAATCTCTAGTTGTGCCATAAGTGCAGTGTTGGTAAGAGAAGTAGATAATTATCCTCGCCCAGTGTATTACATCGGCAAGAGCTTGATAGATACAGAAAAACGCTATTTGAAACTTGAAAAATTAGCACTAGCCATGGTAATTGCTGCGAGGAAGATGAGACCTTATTTTCAGGCTCATCCTATTATTGTCCGGACGTATTTTCCCTTGAAAAACGTTGTCCAATAGGCCGATATTTCAAGTAGAATGACCAAGTGGTCAGTGGAGTTGGGAGACTACGATATTGATTTTGCCCCTCGGACAACAGTCAAAGCCCAAGCGGTGGCAGATTTCTTAGTTGAATTTCATTCAGATAGAGATACTAAACAAGTAACCGGAGTAAAAGATAAACAAGTATGGATCATTCGGACTGACGGTGGATCAAGAACCATGGGTTGTGGTGCTGGGATATGTTTAACCTCTCCGTACGGTGATAGAATGTACAAAGCTATATGCTTTGCATTCAGGGCTTCCAATAATGAGTCAGAATATGAGGCTGCTATAGCTGGTTTAAAGTTGGCTCTCATTTGTGGAGCCAAAAGAGTCAGGTTAATGAGCGACTCCCAGCTTCTTATCCATCATTCACAAGGTCAGTCCGAAGCTAAGAAAGAACAATTGATTAAATATTTATTCATCCTCAAAGAAGTGGCACTCAATTTCAAAAGCGTCACTTATGAGCACATACCTCGAACTAGAAAATACACTGGCAGACTCCTTGGCAACTATTGCCTACTGTGAGTCCTACCCTTGGATATATGTGCAAGAATGCCCATCAATTCAAATCAATCCGGATAAGGAAGAATAAAGTTGGATATACAGGTAAAGCAGCCTCAAGATTGGAGATTTCCTCTCCTTCAATATCTCTCAGATGGCATCTTGCCTCAGGAAAAATCAATAGCAAGAATAGTAAAGTACAACACTCGTGGTTTTGTCATCCTAAGAGATATTCTTTATAAGAAGTCTTATAGTAAACCCCTCTTAAGATGTTTGGGGGTCAATGAGTCTCGAATAGTGCTCTCTGAATTACATGATGGTGAGGGATCAGCACACTATGGATTCAGGGCTCCGACTAGAAGATTTTTATTAGCTGGGTATTATTGGCCCTCCATAATGCAAGATGCCAAGGAGTTGGTAAAAAATTGTGATCCATGCCAACGATATGGTAATGAAATTCATACCCCAGCTGTCCCTTTGGAGTCAATTTCTGAGCCAGTACCTTTTGCTTGATGGGGGTTGGATTTGGTGGGACCTCTACCCATGGCATCCAGGGGGTGCAGAACTATAAATGTTGCCATTGATTACTTTTCGAAGTGGATCGAAGCGGCCCCATTGGCAGGAACTATATCGAAACTTGATATCAAATTCATTATGTCTAACATTTGTTGCAGATTTGGAAAACCACAGAAGATAACAACAGACAATGGGCCACAATTCGACAATAAGGAAATAGAGGCTTTCTGTGCTTCTAGAGGCATTCAACACTGATTTTCTTCTCCTTTCCACCCACAGGCAAACGGTCAAGTTGAAGTGGCTAACAGGACAATACTGTCCGGTCTGAAGAAGAATTTAGAAGGGGCTGCTGGAAAATGGCCAAGTTACTTGGAAGAAGTTTTGTGGGCTTACTGGACCACTCCCGGGGCTGCAACACAAGAGTCTCCCTTTACTTTAGTATATAGGATGGATGCCATAGCTCCCATAGAAGATACTCTCCCTTCATTTCAAGTTCATAATTTTTCCGAACACACTAACGAAGTGGTAATCAGAGGCCAGCTTGACTTAATAGAAGAAAGAAGATTTAAGGCTCACCTTAGAGCTGCACACTATCAAGGTTTGATGAGAAGCAGGTTTTCTTCTAAAGTTAAGAGAAGGGATTTTCAACCAGGGGATAAGGTATTGAGAAAAGTTTTCCTACATATTAAAGAGAAGAAGTTCGGTAAGTTGGCTCCAACTTGGGAAGGACCCTATATGGTCATTGAAAAGCTTAAGCATGGGACATACCGGCTCAAAGACAAATATGGAAGGATTTTGAATCACCCCTGGAACATTGAGCACCTCCATTTGTACTTGGAGTAAAAACTATGTAAATATTTACTTGTTTGAAAATTCATGTAAATATTTGGGGGCATACTCTTTCCTCCCTGGTGGCTCGGGGAGGTTTTAATGAGGTGTCCAGTCTTTTTTATAATATATGATGCCTTCTTAAAGTATTCGAAGTATTTTCAGTTAATAGTTTTCATTGAATTTTTTTATTAAACAGATCAGATTAAATTAGAGGAATGATGACTACTTAAACATTTGTCATCGGAGAATTTAAACACTCTCACTTTAAAATACTCGTGAAATAACTAAGGGTTGTTTAAACATTAACCACCAAAGTTGAAAAACTATGAAAGAATGCATGAGTTGTGCAAAATGAAACTAACCATTAAAACATACGAAATGCCTTGGCCATCCAAGGACTTTGAATTGTCAAAACAAGAAAGGTTTATCCGGACAAGGACCGGACATGGTTACAAAAAATGGCTTGGTCATCCAAGGACTTTGGTTCAATCACGAGAAAATTAAAAAGATAATTGATACTCTAAGATTGAGCTTTTGTAGATGGCTCAGCCTCACTTGGATTTTTCTTCTTTGGGTCATCATCCGGACTCTCCCCAGTCTCTTCTTCTTCATTAGTGGTGCCATCCCAGTCACTGGAGTAGTTGTACTTATCACCAACAGACATGGTATGATGAGTAATGTCTTCGTACTCCACGAATCACCATAAATCTCCCAAGGTCTTCTTCGGAAATTTTTCATGAAAGAGCAAGACCATATCTGACTTGACCTCAACATACCTTGCCTCCTGAGAATCTATCACCTCATTGGTATAAGCATCCATCATAGCCTGGATTATTTTCTCCTGCTCCCTTAATAATTCAGTCTTTTCTTGCTCAGCCTTGGACACTCTATTCTCAAGAGAGAGCTTGTCATTAGTTAAGGCCTGAATGGTGCTATTTTTGGCCTTCACCTCCTCTTTTGAAGAACAGAGGTCTCTTTCCAGGTCAGATTTCTTTGATTGGAGTTCGTTGACAACTCCTTCCGAAGTGGCCAACCTGTTGGATAAGTCCTCCTGACGTTTCTTCAACTCCTCATTCTCTTTCCTCAAAGCCTCAATATTTTGGTTGGCGCTAAGAAGGTCGCTAGACAGTTTCTCCTTGTCAGAATTGAAGGTATTGATGATGGCTGTCTGATTGCGCACTTGCTTCTCCAAGGTAAGCATTGGCTGGACATTGCTCAATAAAGAGTGAGCAATGATGTCTCTTTCACTTGAGTCAGAAAAAGACCTACCATTGAATGTGACAAGGTTCGAAGAACTTGGGGGGAGGTATGGCCCAGCAAAATCATCTTTGGTGAGGTTTTCAAAGTAAAGACCAATCCCCTCAAGCCCGCTGTTGTCGACACCATCAATGCTGATATCCCCTCCTGCACCCCCTCCGGTTTGAAAGTCACCAGGGATCTCTTATGCTTGGGTGGGGTCAGTAGGGTCAATATGAGGTAGTGGCTCCGGAGCCCGGAGAGAAACCTCGTCTCCCATGGAGGTTTTCTTTTTCTTGGCATCCCGGTCTCCATCTTCTGCTCCCCGTTTTCTGACCTTTTTGGAGACCTTTTGAGGTTTTGGAGACCCAGCTGCTTCCTTGTTGCTCTCGTGCTCCACCACTTGTAATAAGGCATCATCGATCTGCCCTTGATCTTGTCCCTCTGGGTTTGTTTGGACAGCTTCCTCCACCTCGGTAGGCTTAGCCTCTACCACACCTTGCTTGGCCATAACATTTTTGCCCTTCATCTTGCTTGGGGCTTTAGCTCTACCCGGCAAGGCCAATTTCCCATCTTTCCCCTCTGTCTTCCGGAGAATCACTCCCGGAGGGGGTGGAGTGGTTAATTCCTCCCAAGACAGATCCCTTCGGTCGGTGGTATTCTAAAGATAGGATCTGGTTAGGTTGCCTCCGGTAAAGCAGTTGTGGAAGCGGTTTCCCCAGGTTTTAGCAGCCCAAGCATTTAGCTTGGCATAAGTAGTCTGCCCAGCCTCTAACTAATTGTTGAAATCCTTGGGCAGCACTACCAAAAATCAAAAGAAAAAGAATTAGATAAAAAAAATATAAGTAAAAGTAGAAGTATCTGGTGAGATTGTAACCATCACTTTGCCCTTATTCTGGTAAGCATGCTTGGGTTGACACCAACTTTAATTTTCTTCCCATTCTCCCAAGCACCGCTGACGAACAGAAATTGAGTCTTCCAGCTTTTCTCCGACTCAAGTAAGTCATCCACTACCTTGTAGTTGTCACTCATGTTGAAGTGATAGAAAGGGATGACATAAGTTTTGCAAAGGCTTGCTACAGCAGCAAATTGCTCCATAGAAGAGGAATTTCGGAGAGCCTTGAAGCCATGATACATGCCATGAGGGTGAACCATGCATTAGGGCTTAGCTGGCTTGGCCAAAGATTTATCAGATGCAAATATCTGACTATTTCTGGGTCCAAGGGAAACCTAAGTCCCCATTTGAATAATTCAGTAGAGAAGACAATATCGTTGAGCTTACAGTCATTGGACATCTCCGGATCGATTGGAATCCTTACTTTAACATTCTCTGGAATCCCCCACTTCGTCCTCATCCGGCCAAGTTCAGCTGTGTGGATGAAAGCGTAATTAATTTTCTGCATGGCCAGCAGATATTTAACACTTACTTTGTGGAAACAAGGCCCCACCTTTCCCACAAGGCACTCCGGCAGGTCCGGATGCTTTAAACACACGTTTTCCTTGCCTTTGCTCTTCCTAGTAGTGGAAGTCTCGCTTGTTTTCCAAGAGACGCCAGTCTCAAAAGGGGCTTCTTTGATGCTGTCCTCCATTACATCCTCCATTACCATGGAGGGATTGTCAGCGGTTTTAGGAAGAGAAGAGCTGGTGGTTGGCTCAGTAGGCCCTCCAGATTGTTGAGCATCCTTTCCCTCTTGTGGTCTAGAGTCTGGCTGGAGCTCGCACCCGAAGGTCTCTTTTCGAAGACTTGAGCTAGTTCCCTCCGGACTAGGAAGCTTGTCCTTGGGAATTTTGATGGGTGCTTCTGACCCTGACCCTGTGGTTTTATTTTTTTTCCCCGATTTCGATGGCGTGAATTTTTTTTTAGGCTGTGTGCCAGCAGCCTGCCCTTTTACCGGACGACCCCTTCGTCTATCTACCAGTTTCTCCGGGGAAATATCAGCATCTCACCCCATATCGATGAATGGGGAAGGTTTTCTAATGCTTGTAACCACTTGTTCTGGTTCAACAACAGGCTCTGACTCTTGAACCGATGAGCCCGAGGCAATTGGAGAAAGAATGGGCTGGAATAACCTTCTGGGTATAGAACTCTTGGCAGAAGATGAACCCCGATCAGGCTCTGAGCTTGGTGTATTAGGCTTGTCAACATGAGAAACAGGGAGGCCTCCAGCAATGCACTTTTCTCTCTCAACTTTTTGAGCTTTTTCTAACTCCGATAAGTTGAGCCACCCACCTTTTACTAGAGCGTTTCTTGCTGTGAACATAAACTCACAACAAAAGAAGGGTTTTTTGAAAGATGAAAACTTTGAAGATTAACAGAGTAGAGATAATGAAGATGATAAAATAGTGAAGAGTGAACTAATTTATACTAAGGAGATAAATGATGTTTTGATACCTAGTAGAAGATGAAAATATAGGTATAATGATTAAAGACGGCGCTAATGTCACCAACATTAATTAAAATGTTACTTTTTTCGAAACAAGTGAAAGCGCCTTTCTAGGACGAAAACGGCCGGCGAGGCGAATCAGAGAAGGACACGTGTCCCACTATCTCTCGCAAAAACTGCTTAGCTTCTAAGGGTTTCATTCTGTCCGGATAAATTCGTTATACATTTCGAAATGTCCAGACGAAGTTATGATTACACTTGAGCTATTTTTTAGGTCTTGCCAAAGGCCTTCGAACACAATCTAAAAAAGGGGGCTACTGATGAGTCCGGATTTTCTCACCACTCTTTATGAGAACTGAACCATCCGAACTGAACTAATGTACTAAAAACTTAATCACTTCATGACTGAGCTAATTACCTACCCGCTTAAAACTAATGGTCTTTGAACTCGACCCGAATCCATAAGTTGACCTGAAAGCCCATGTGGCCCACAATTAAGGGTATAAATACCCAACCACTTTCATTAATGACGGTGATAAAAAATTTAATACAACCAGGCAGCTCAAGTCTCTCACTACAATCTATCCAAACATTATATACCTTTGAAACACCACAAAACTCTGGACAAAATTACCCTCAACTGAAAATAAACCACACCAGTGTGAACCAAAGATTTGGTGTTGCTTGTGTAGGGCAGAGGTCTAGCAATTTGAAGTACTCCACTATCATCGGACCTAGTGGGAACCAAAGACCCCAACTGATGATCTTTGGATAGACCACCAATTCATCTGCTTTGCAGTCTAGTGGGGTTTCACCTTCAATTGCTAATTGAATTTTTATGTTATCTGGCATCTCCCATTTTTTTTAGATGGCTAACTTGAGCGTCATTGTAATAGATATATGACACATTTTTCAGCGCCATGATAGGGAGAAGCGGTTTTAAATCACACTTATTAAGGCATCAATGTCCTCGTGAATCTCAACATGAGTTTTCTTCTTCTTTCCTCTTATTTCTGTTGCTCCTTGTTTCGAAGTATAATCTTCATTATCAGATGCAATTCCAGTTTCTTTAGCCCCATTGTTTGAATGAGTCGCCTCTGAATCTGCTTTTTCGTTAGAAGCTTTCTCTATTACCCGAGGAGGGTTGAAGGTTGAGACTGGGTTTTCCTCTTGAGTATTCGAGGGAGTTTGTTGTGACTCAGTGATAATCTCAAAAATCTCCCTTAGGGGATGAGATGGTCGTGTAGGGTTATCGGCAAGGTTTTGGGTACTATTTGGTGAAGTTTTGTCAACATCAATATCTCTCATGGCTATGAATGTTTTCCTTTTAACAGGTAGATTCAGAGAAAGGTAAGCTTTCGATTGAATCTAAGGCATCTCTTTGCATGAGGTCTGAGGTGGGTCCGCACTAGTGGGTGATACAGTTTCTTCTGATTGTCTATGAGTAGATATGCTCTGAATTACTTTGCGATTCTTTCGAGGAGATGAAGTTATAGAACCAGAAGGTGATGGAGAAGGATTTCGAGATGTTGATTGAGGCAATAATTATGATTTTCAAACAGATTCTGGTAAATGGGTGTTATCTAGGTTTTATGAACCTTGAAGCCGAGAAGAACTCAGATGAGGATGAAAATTAACATAAACAGTGGTTGTATTTTAAAAATGAGGAGAATTGTCTGTCACTCCTCTAGCTTTATACTCATCAGTCGTCTCACTGATACACAAATAATCTTAAGGGCCAAAAATTGATTTTTTAGTTCATAAAGGTTGAAAATTGATTAGAAAGTATGAATACTCCGATGAAAGTAGCAAAGAAATCGGGTGTTCAGGTGAAGGTAGCTAAGGATTCTCTTGGTTGGATAAGCTTTCTCTCACTAACCGGTGTTTGTAAAAAACAAACAATGAGTGAGAGAATTTATAGAATAAAATAAAAAGATAGAATGGTCAAAGAAGTTAAAAAGGTGGTACGGATGATTAGGTTGAAAATTGAATATCAAGCGGTTGCTTGTGGAAGAGATAATATGACATCTCTTAACTGTCAGACTTAGTGGCAGGCCTAGTCCCTACTGAATTATCGCACGCGTTCCATACCATTCCAAACGTTTCTGGGCGTTATGAGAAGGCTAACTCATGTTACTACATATGAATATTCGAAGTGCGAACAAAGGATCGGGTTAATTTCGAGATGAATACACGTAGAAGTTTATTTGAGGATGATATATATAAAGTTAAACAATTTTGAAGTGATGCACATCTGAGGTAACACTAAGAAATGCATTTGTTCGAGGACAAGATATATTGTTAGAAATTATTTTGATAAGGAAATAGGAAGAAAAAATTCGAAGGATATTGAACTTTAGCAAGGAGCATTTCATGCCAATTATGATTTCCGATGATAACTAGTTCTTAGTCATTGTCTTTCATAGGAACTACGGGGGCTACTTATAACGATATATAATATTGGAGGATTAAATGTAATAAACTAAAGTCTTATATCACAAATTTTATAGTTGAATGATAGCTTTTGGATTATTTTTAAATATGGGAAACTGAAATGAAATTAACCCATTTGTATAACTAATTATATTACACCAAGTCTTAATGCCTAAAATAATCGCTAAGACTGTGAATAAAGGATATGACATTTTTATTAGTTAAATATTATTTTATTTTTTACTGTATCTCTCTATAATCAAACTCTCTTTTCTATCTCAAGAACTAGATTTACACTCATACAGTTTTCAACATAATCTGAACCCGGTATCTTTGCCACTCCAGATGAAGATCACATATTTAGCCGAATTCACAACTGGAGACAGTCTCCTTTGTCCCCAAAGATTCTTGTTGGACATCTTCCTAGGCTATTTAATAGTTCTAAAATCAAAAAATATGATGGAAGCAAGGATCCTGATATTCATCTAGAAGAGTTTCAAAATTTCATGATGAATTTTGATGATGATAAATATTTATGGCGGGCTTTCTCGCAAACTTTTAAAGAGAATACTATAAAATGGTATAAAAGTTTACCACAAGGGTCTATTAAAAGCTTCGATGTGTTCTGGATGACGTTGGGTAGTAAATAACTTAAGAGAAATGGTGAGACAATCATCCATTGTGCACAAGAGCCAAATCAATGATTAAAAGTCTACATCAGCTATTTTGTAAACACGAAGAATGGATTGGCTGATTGTTTTGAGCAAGTAGCCCTTGCTTCATTTAAACAAGGTTAAATTCTTGGCGAGTTGGCTGATTTGGTAACTCAAAAGAAAGCTATGACTTGGGGAGGGTTACTGAACCAAGTTGGAAAGCAAATCGCAGTAGATAAACCAAAACGTCTAGAATACCTCAAGCTAGTACTCAATCACATGCCATAGTTAATTACCGACCTAAAGACTCCGGACAGGGTTCACATCGGCCAAGGCCAAATCAATTTAATCAGGGCCAACAGTCTAGACCAAGAAGGGGTCAGTGGGTCGAAACTGCATAGTTGCTGAACTAAATGAAAATGTGTCCACCATTTATGACAAAACTGATATTGTTGTACATTTCCGATGACCAACACACATTCAATCTCCAAGGGAAAATCGAAGTAATCGTTTTTATAAATATTATAATGATGTAGGTCATGATACCCAAGACTGTATTGCCTTAAAAACAGAGGTACAGACCTTAATTGAAAAAGGGAAACTATCAGCTTTTGTTAAAAACAAAACAAGGAGGCAAGAGGCCAGTTAATGCTCACCCTCAGCCTAGTGCAAGTATAACACAAACAACTTCACTAAATGCTCCAGGATAGAATATGGGAATATCTAGAAAAGAAGTTGTTATGGTAATTGTAGAAATGTTTGATGTGGATTTGGAGTACTTGGATCCTGATCCAGATCATAATCAACTTGGGATGTTAGTAGAAAGACCAGCCACAGTATCCGACATGTGTAGCGTTTTTTAATCTGTAACCATTTTTGGGGGGATACCGTGACAGCGCATTCAAGAAGTTCAAGAAAAAGACATGTCAATAGTCTAACCACTCACTTAGAGGGGCAATTGTCTACACATCTCTATCAGTGTCCGACTCCATTCATTGTCTTTGACGAGGACGATTTAAGAAATATTGCGAGCCCATATAAAAATATTGTAGTAATAGCGGCTTCAATTGCGGGTAATGACATACGTTGAATCCTGATTGATACGGGAAGTTCCACGAATATTTTGTTTTTATCAACTTATAAGCATATGAAGAATTATTCGATCACCCAGCACTCAAACCGGACTATAGTAGGATTCACTAATAGATACCGATGTAATTGGAGAGTTTAGAAGAAAGGTCTTGTTATGGAAAGAGCCATTTAAGAAGATGGTGAGGGTTTTCCTTCTAATATTTGATTTTCCAACGTCTTACAATGCTATATTTGGCAGATCTTGGCTATCTAGGATGCATGCAGTGGCTTCCATAGTTCACTAATGTATGAAATATGTTGTGTGAGGTCAGGTAGGTGTTGTCCGAAGTAGCCAAAAGGTAGCTCGTGAATGTTATATCACTGCTCTCGATTAAAAGTCGTTAGAAGTAGTGAAAGTTGACAAAGAATAGCAATCAAGGGAGCCTTCTTCCGAACCAAATGAGATAGATGATCTAAGGCAGGCTCCTAGTGCGTTGATCCCAATTGAAGAAGTTGAAATTTATTATTTGGGAAAAGGTAAAACTGTCAAGGTTGGATTTCAAATTACCGTTAAATTAAAAGAAAAATTGTTATCTTTTTATCTGATAATCTACATGTATTAGGATGGTGTAATGAGAATGTAACCGGAGTGCCAGCTAGTGTGATTAGTCACAAATTGTTTGTTCAATCTGATGCTGGGTCAGTGGTACAAAAAAGAAGAACCTTTTTAAAAGAAAAATCTTAAGCAATAGTCCAATAAGTAGATCGGGTAACCAAGGTGGGACATATTAAAGAATCTCAATACCCTCTTTAGACAGCTAACCCAATTTTAGTTAAGAAGAAAAATGGAAAGTGGTGTATTTTTATTGACTTCACAGATCTTAGTAGAGCTTGCCCCAAGGATCTGTTTCCAGTACCCCAGATAGATCAACTAGTAGATTCTACCTGAACAAACACGTTATTGTCATTTATGGATGCTTCTGTTGGATATAATCATATATAAATGGAGCTGAATGATCAAGATCACACTATATTCATCACCGATAGGGGGCTTCATTGTTATAAAGTAATGCTTTTGGGGCTAAATAATGATGGTGCCACTTATCAACGGCTGGTGAATAAAGCGTTTTCCAATCAGATCAGAAGAAATGTAGAAGTGTATGTTGACAATATGATGGTTAAAATCCTTGAGAAGGAATCACATATCCGACCTCCAAAAACATTTTCTAACTTGAAAGCCATCAATTTGAAGTTAATCCTAAGAAATACACCTTTGGGGTTCGATTTGGTAACGTTTTGGGTTATATTATTAGTGATAGAGGAATTTAGGCTGACTCGGATCAGTTAAATGCGTTGCTGGCCATGGATCCACCTCGAAATACTAAAGAAGTTTAGATTTTAACTCGAAGATTGATAGCGTTGTACCAATTTATTTTAAGATCGTTTGATAAATGTGCTCAGTTTTTCCAAGTCCTTAGAAATGCTAAAGACTTTAATTAGTCTCCCAATTGTGACCACGCTTTCCTTAAGATCAAGAGACACTTATCCTCACCCAAAAATTTATTTAAACCTGTTGATGGGGAAAGGTTTTACATGTATTTAGCAGTACTGGAATATATAGTAAGTGTTGTATTGGTGCGAGAATTTGACAATTACCCGAGCCATGTTTATTACATAAGCAAGAGTTTTTTGGAAGCTGCGAAAAGATAGTTAAAATTGGAGAAATTGGCCTTAAAATTGGTGGTAGCAGCTCAAAAGATGAGACCTTACTTCCAAGCACATTCTCTTATAGTTCGAACTTCTTCCCCATTGAAGAATGTGGTATAGAAGGCTGATATATCGGGAAGAACGACCAAGTGGTCAGTGTAGCTTGGAGATTATGATATTGATTTTTCACCTTGACTGTGATCAAAGCTCAAGCTATAGCTGATGTTTAGTAGAATTTCACTCCATAACCATATAAATACCTTCCCAATTCGGAGCCATCTTTCTGATACGATTATCATTTGTATGAAGGAATAATTTACTTAAAACTTTATCAGTAAGTTGTAAATCTCTCATTTTTACCTTCGAATTATACCGACTCCTCATCACAGTTTGACAATGAGTCGTATTCAGATGTGCTCTAACTCTTTTTTCCTCGATCAGGTCCAAATTCGTTCATTTTGCTTTGTCATTCAGGTCCTGGAATATTGAAGTACTCTGTAAGAAGTTACTGTAGATTTTATAGGACTAACAACATCCATACCATACACCAAGGAAAAATGAGTTTCTTGAGTGGCCTCTCTAGGAGTTGTACGATAAGCCCCCTGTCAAATTTTTCTTCAGGCCTTCTAAAATAGATATATTTGTCACCTTCACCTGGCCATTAGCTTGAGATGAAAAGGTGTAGAAAAAAACTGTGTAATACCCCTCGAAGCACAAAAAAAATTAATTTCGCTATTGAAAAGGACCATTATCTGTGATTATTTTTCGAGGAACCCCAAAGCGGCAACAAATATTATTCACAATGAACTTAATGACATCCTTAGATTTTATTCCAAACAACGGTTCAACCTCTGCATCACTTCAAAAATTATCCACTGCCACAATAATCATTTGACGTCCTCCACAAACTATAGGAAATGGTCGTACCAAATATATTCACCATCTGTCAAAAGGGATAACTTTGGAAATAGACATAAGTGGAACTTTAGGTTTGTGAATATAATTGGTAAATCACTGACAAGTATCATAGCGTCGAACCAAAATTTTAGCATCATTCATAATTGAAGGCCAATAATATCCTGGTAAAAAACCCAACATGTTAAAAGCCTTGAATCCATAATTTGTTGAACCCTCACCATCATGCAACTCTGATAAAATCTCATGAGACTCTTGTCTATTCAAACAACGCAATAATGGCCTACTTAAAAATTTCTTGTATAACACCCCATCTAAGACAACATAACCATGAGGTTTATATTTTAATTTTTTAGCCAATTGCACATCTTGAGGTAACGTTCCTTTTAACAAGAAGTTCAAAATATCAGTTTTCCAAACACTTTGAATTACATTTGGTGTGATAAATATTGCTTCTACATATTTACATTGCTCTGACCGTGTTAAAGTCAAAGGACTCTCTTGTAAGATTATTTAAGGATACTCTGCTGTGTAAGAAATGGTTCCCAAAGAATCAACAATTGTATTGTATCCTCGACTAATATGTTCTACAATAACAAATTTCAAGGCTCATGAAGATACAAAATTAAGTGATTCTTTTTAGCTTTGAAAACATCGACCACGAATTTGCTACTAATTGTGAATTTGTCTCTAAACGAACAGAAGTCGCCCCACAAATGCTCGCAAGCCTTAAACCAGCCAATGCAACCTCATTTTCAGATTTATTATTCAATACATGGAAACCAAATTTAATAGCTTGAAACATTACCTCCCGAGATGGAGCAATCAATTGGACTCCTGCACTGGATCCCAAAATACTATAACCTGCATTAGTTCGAACCACCCACATTGAACTCCTTGGCAACATCTCCTTGTCTATATCTTCATCTGATCTACTTGAATGAAATTCAACAAGAAAATCGGCTAAGTATTGAGCCTTGATAGATGTTTGAGGAGAAATAATGATATCAAAATCTCCCAACTCTACTGACCATTTGGTCATCCGACTAGAAATGTCGTGGCGTTGTAAAACATTTTTCAATGGGAATAAGGTTCGAACCACAACAATGTGAGCTTAAAAATAAAGACCCATCTTCCTAGAAGCCACCACCAAAGCCAGTGCCAGTTTTTCACGCTTCAAATATCTTTTCTCTACTACCAACAAACCATTACTGACATAATAAACTGGCTTCGAATTTCATGAATCTTCACTGATCAACACATCACTCAAAGCAAATTCTAATACTGCAATGTACATAAAAAGTTTCTCTCCAATTCGAGGCTTAGACATTATCTTTAGTGATGACAAAAGTTCCTTAATTCTTGAAAATGCTATTTTATAATGGGATGTCCACTTAAACTCCTTTGGCATTCGTAATACTTGGAAAAAGGTAAGCATTTGTCAGAAACCTTGAAATAAATCTATTACGAGCAGATAACCCTACTGTCAATATTTGTACTTCCTTAATAGTTTGAGGTGAATTTATTGATACCAAAGCCTATACCTGCTCTGGAACAGCTTTTATCCCCTTTTCACTAATAACATACCCCAAAATGTTTCATGATCAAACTCTAAAGGTGCACTTCTCATGATTTAGCTTCAATCGAATAACTCTTAAATTCAAAAAATTCTCATCTAAGTCCTCAAAGTACCAATCATTAGTTGTGTTTTTCACCAACATATCATCAATATACACATCCATATTTCTTCCAATCTGAGAAGCGAACGATTCATTCATTAACTTCGATACGTTGATCCAGTATTCTTCAATCCAAAATGCATAACCCTATAACAATGCAAGCCTCGATCAGTAATGAACGTGGTACATGTTTGATCCTTTGGATCCATCTGAATCGGGTTATACCCTTCAAACGCATCCACAAAAGACAAAATTGTATTTCTTGAAGTGGAATCAATTAGCTGATTTATTTGAGGAACATGAAATGGATCTTTAGGGAAAAATCGATTCAAATCTATGAATTCAGTACACATTCTCCATTTCCCATTATTCTTTTTAACCACCACTGGATTTCCTGTCCATAAAGGATATTATACCTCCCTTATATGTCCGACCCTAGACAAATGATCCACCTCAATCACAATAACTTCTGATTATTAAAAATAAAAAAGCACGTCTTGTTTGGATAACAAGTTTGATCTTCGGATTTATAGCCAAGCTGTAACATATCACCTCAATTGGGACCCCCACTACATCTTCTGTTTTCTAAGCGAAAACATCCAAATTATCAAACAAAAATTGTACCAACTGTTACCGTAAAGCTGGGTCAGTAATGTCCGTATTCGAAGTACTTATGCATAAAGAAAAGAATACTCTTATATGGTTTCACTTATCGTTAAAAACCCTGTGGTTTCCCTCAGATCATCAACCTCATCTTCTGATTCCAAGGTCAACCCCCTGATTGTTATTCAACCATTCGATCTTCAGTGTTTGGCTCTTGGATTCGAGGAGCTGTTGCATACTATTCTTTGGCTACCTTTTGGATCACTTCGGACAAACCCAATGCGATCTCCGATGACATACTTCAAACATTGGTGGACTGTGGATACAACTGTATATATTCTCGAAAGTTAAGATCTCTTAAAGATAACATCATAATTGGTCAGACAATCCACCACCATGAAAAAAACTTGAACCTTCTTTCTAAAAGGCCCTTTTCCCAAACATATTTCACCCTCGAATTATCCAATCACTTGGGTTGTCACACCTATAAATCCAATTATAGTCTGGTTTGATTGACAAATTCGAGGAGGATTGTCCATCCTATCGTATGTTGACTTGAATAGAACATTTCCAGAGCTTCTTGTATCTATCAGAACACGTTGGTTTTCAATACCAGCTACTTCTGCTCCAATTAATATTGCATCTTTGTGAGGACCTACAATGCCTCTCAAATAAATCTCATCAGAAAGAATAAAGGGAACATCTTTCTTACCATACAAATGAGTAGACATCCCTCCTCCCATTTGAGTAGTTTAATTCACCACATACCTCTTTCTAGATCTATTAGTGTTTCTAGTCATGGTATCTCCTCCAAACATTGACAAATACTCAAAGTATTCCCATAAACTTCAAACTCGTACTTGTTTCATTGGCTCATCCACTGCCATCAAAATCAGTCGATACAGATTTGTGTCCAATTATTCCAAAGCCGCATCAAAATCATCAAACTTAGAATCCAGAATCATTAAATTTTCTTCTTTTGAATTTGGATTTGCTGCTTGCAAAGTTGATGTAACAGGAACCTTTGATCCACTGTACTGCCCCTTAACATAAGCGGTTAATTTTCCATTTTCAATTAAAGTTTACACCTCCTTGTTCAAAGCTATGCAATTCACTTGTAATGACGCTCTTCCCTGAGTCTATTTACTGGATAAGGCTTTCTAACACTCATATATCCTTTTTCATTTTCATAAATCGCAGCAATATTCTAAGTCAAATCAGCATAATATTCCAGCCTTATCCACTGATTTTCCCTCGGTCTTTAAAGTTGATACCACATAGCCTGAGTCGGATACCTCCTAGTTCGAGGAGGAAAACTATTGTTGTTCCTCGGATGAGATCATTGGGTCAAGTTCGAATAGTGCCCTTGATTGTTTGACACTTGACCTGAAATCTTTTGACTAGGTCCAACCACTCTTCGAACTCTAGTTGATTCCTTTACTTTAATTTGATCCTCGACTTGAGTCATCAACGCTCCAAAAGTCAAATGTGTTCTTATTGTTGTTTCATTTGCTAAATCACCTGGTAATAAGCCTTGTCGAAATGCAGCCATGACTACTAACTCTTTACAATTATCTAAACTAGTTTCTAGTAATACAAAACACTTAGTATAATCTTTCAGCTTCTCTCCCACAACTTCCTTGCATTGTATTATTGTGTCATAATTTGCTCGAATCTCTTTACTTCCCACAAATTATCATCGGAAAGCTGTATAAAAATCTCTGGAATTGGAAATGAATTCCATCGGAATCCTATTGTACCATTTCAAAGTTGTACCCTTAAATGTTTGAGAAAAGGCCTTGCATACCAGCCAATCATCATCATCGGAGTTCATAATATAGTTCTTGAACAGTTCGATGTGGTCATTGGGATATTGCATCTTATCGAACTTTTCGACCTTAGAGATATCAAACCGCTTTAGAAGAGTAATAGACCTTATGTCAGTTTTTAAGGAAGAATTTTTATAGTCAACTCCTTGAACATACTAATTATCATTTCATGTTCCAATGACAGCATAAAAGTTATGATCATCTATTCATGTGTATTGATTCGATGTATTCCATTCACACCACTCAGCTTCCCTCAAACAACGAGGTACATTATATTTTCTTGATTTATATTCTTTTCGTGACTTTCGAAGCCGATCTTTTTCTTCATTCGAAGATCTATGGTACCTCTTATACTCAGATCCGAACTGTCCAACTCATCACCACTAGATGTAATATACATGTGCTTGTCTTTTTTCTCTTTTCGTGATGGACAATATTCTTTATTAGATTCAAAATGTGTTTTTCTCTGCTCACTTTGAACCTAGCGAGTTGCACAAGATCGATCAGATTGGCTATCACATTATTCTTATCATCCATTTATCTTACCTCAGATTCCAGCATACCTGATTGAATATCTTTCTCTCTTCGATCATATTTCTCATTTAGAATCATAATTTTATCCAATAATTGATTCATTCAAAATTCGATGTTTGAATGAGTCTGACGAACAGGAATTGACTCATCTTTCCTACCTTCTTCTCCTTGCAAATCAGATTTAATGTTTCAATTGCCTTTCGAACCATAGGATCGTTCTCATTCTTTGGTTCCATTATTGATTCAAAACAACTACAAATAATCGATTAAGAACAACTAAAATGAATCAATAAATTGATTGTTCTAGTTTTTTATCATGAAATCATGGTACCGATCGATCAACTCCCATTGTGGTCGCCAATTTGGTGAGGATTAAATCTGATTCCATAGAGATAAAGAGTGAAGTTTATTTTTAAAGAGAGAAAGTAAAACAGAAAAATAGAGCTCACAAGTGACAATATCTTGTTTATTAAATTCAGCTTTTGCCATTATATATAGACGTCAAGACTTGGTGTAACAGAATTAGTTACACTTATGGTAAAATATAGATTAAAAGGTGAAATTAGGAAAAACCTTAGCTGGTCGATATTAAGTATTTTTTTAAGGGTTTGTGAGAGAAAAGAGGTGTATGCTAATATTTAATATATTTGGAAAAAGTCCAACCCTCTTAATGATGTTGGTTGGGATATTTATAGTGTTTTTGTTTGACCCATGGGTCATGCGGGTCAGATCTTATACACGGGTCGATCATATGAGCCACCAAGCCCAAGAAATGAGTTGTTAGGCACATAGCTGAGTCATTGTCCCACTCAACCTACTGTTCATCTATTGATTTTTATTCTATCTGCTCGAAATGCCCTTTGGATAATATCAAAATCACTAGTGATATGCTTCCAGCGATATCTGAACTGATCAAATAGGTCTCTTAGCTCTTTCAGAAAATCTTTGGAAGATCTAATCATGACGAATAATATACAATCTGCTTCGAAGTGAATTTGAAGGGTCTACCGATCAGTTCAAAGGTCGCGACTTTATTTTTAGTCTTATGTTACACGTGCCACTTTCTAGTTGGACATACTTGTCATTTTCTTCTAGGGACTGGCAGCTAAACTTCCAAAGTTAATAGGGCTATAGTTAATAGATTTTAATCCTTACTTAGTCCATTCGCTTCCCCTAGTTAAAGCACTCAAGTAGAATCTTTTGCTATATAAGTACGTTTTTTTACTATTTCTATTTCTAGACAAAGAAAAAATCTCAAATTTTAAATCTAGAGAGAGAAACTTAGAAATCTCACTAGGGTTCAACTCCTCCAATATTTCCCAATATTTTAATATTCACAATAAGAACTGCCTTAATTAAAGGAGGCTTGCTCAACTTGTCTGAGTTAGATAGAGAAAAAAAGAGGTCAGAATCGCTGCCGGACTACCTGCCTCTCATGGTGGATTGATTATATAAGAGGTATCATATCCACGCAGGAGTTCATCTTTTCGCAAACTATCAGTAGTTTCCAAGAGAACTTCTCTTGCTCCATCTTTAACAAATCTTGAACAACAAGAATCACCGGTGCAACTAAACGGAAACCCTTTTCTTAGAGCTAGAGCCGTTATGAGTCGTAAAACTCCATATCCTTTCATGCAACTCTAATAGCAAAAAAACAAAGAAGGTTCTACAAGGGTAGAGCCTACAATACTGCCCACTCTGGATCCAAGCCCATCGACTTCTCCTACTAAAATTTCTCATACTGAGAAAGAAGTTACCGGGGTCAAGTCGGTTAATCAAGCGCCACAAATAATGAAGGATGTGATGGAAGATAGTAGGCAATATACCCCATTAGAGACCTTCGGACATACTGGGGACACCAGTAAAGTTTAGGAAAAGAAAAAAGTAGTAGCACAGCCTGATGTCGGACCACTTCCGGAGTGCCTTGTCGGGCGAGTGGGGCCTAAAGTTTCTAAGGTCAGTGTTAAGTACTTGTTAGCACTTCAAAATAATTCTTATGTGTATACCCACACTGATGAATTGGATAAAATAAGGAATAAATAGGGCTTTCTGGAGTCCATTAAAGTGAGAATTCCCATACCTAATGAGACTCCAATGGGCAACAAGGCTAAAGACCTAGTGGTATATACCGAAGTACTCAAGTGGGGTCTTCGGTTACCTTTGGACCCAGAGATATTTAGATACTTTCATTTAGTAAGGCTATGTCCGAGTCAGTTCAGCCCCAATGCTTGGTTTACCTTATTAGTCAGCATCATTGATTTGAGGCTTTCCAAGATCTCGATTCCCATGGAACAGTTTGCTGTTGTGGCGAGCTTATGTCGAAACCATCATATCTCTTTCTATTATTTCAACATGGGGAATGATTACAAGGTAGTTGATGATTTTTTGAAGGCTGATAAGCCTTGGAGGACCTAATTCCTTTTCATCAGTTATTCTTTGGAAAATGGAAAGAAGATCACTTCCAAAAGAAATCCAAGTGCTTTAACTAGATATTGCAAAATTTCAGGTAAGCACTCTACAATTAATATCAAATTTCACATAGGATGTTAATATGTTACTTCACATCGGATGATAACATTAAAATTCCACATTTGGTTTTTTCTATCAGTGTTTTCAAAAATGTTCTTAGAACATTTTGGAGGAGGGAAAAACTACTTTTTCAAAGCTAAATCAGTGGGCTATAGAGAACTTGGGAACTAGGTTCCATAATTGTTTCACCGCAGCTAACAGGATAAGGGCCCGTATATGGATAACAAACTCAACCAGGGAGATCTCTTGGGAACAATTTACTAATCCTCCTAAAACTGATAAAATTTTCAAACTGACTAAGGAAAAAGATTGTAAGTTTTATTTATAAGCTAAGGATAAGGCTCCTAGTCATCCCAAAATAATCAAGAAGAAGAATAAGAATGGTGGAGATTCCTCTCAAGGGCTTCTCGATATGGATAGTTCGGGATTGCCAGGAGAGATTAATTTTGCAATATTAGAGGCTTTTCCGGTAACAGTAAGTGAGGCTAAAGGGCCACAACATTCTCCAAAAATCAAGAAGAATAAAAAAGGGCACAATAGATGCCAAAAGGGTATTGATAATAGGGCAGAAAAGAAGAATAAAGTGGTCATCAGTTTGGAGATCATACTTAGATCGGAGATCATTCCTCGTATCCTTCCTACTGAAGTTCCTCCCAAGAAGGGGTTCATGTTGATCCTTCATCTTTAGTGTTTCCTACCGCTAACAAACCTCCTACTGAAGGTGAAGTTAACCTGGATAATATAGGGAACTTGTACTTCAGCAAATTTGAAAAAGGGGATTTTGACCGAACCTTCCCCCAATCAACCACCATAGAAGATTTTAGCCGAACCTTTCTCTAATCAACCACCATAGCCAATGCACTGATTCATGATGGTGAATATTTTGAAGTATCCAATGAGAATGATACCTTGGGATACATAATTTAGGCTACATTAGGCCCATAGTTGACTTAGAAGACAAGTCAGAGCTCAGAAAAAAGATATTACTTCCCTTCAAAATGAGAATCAAGGCATGAAGGTCTCCCTAGCGGACGAACATAAAAAGGTTGAAACTTTGGTCAAATAAAAAGATGAATTGAGTGATAATTTGGAACAAGCTAAGACCAATCAAGAAAACCCATGGACCAGCTATACCGAACTACAAACTACCACTTCCCATGAGCTTAAATCCTTGAATGAAACACTTACTAAGGAGAAGACTGCAAATGAACAACTATCCAAAGAGAAGAAGGAATTACAAGGTCTTCTCAAGAAAAGAGATGATGAGATCATTGCTTTGAAAGAAACAAAGTCCCAAGATATATCTACTGCAAAGAATGAATATGTTGAGGGGTGTTGAAATCTATGGAATGAAGGGAAGAATCTGTTAAAGCATATATGGTCATTTTGTGTCGGGTGGTGAAGTTCCCTTTCATACTTTGGCACAAAGTGATAAATACAACATGGTTGCGGATGATTCCGAAACTAATGATGAAAATGAGGAGGGCTCAAGTGATGGTAAAGAGAAGAAATAAAGTAATATTGGGAAGAAAACCGAAGGGAATGAGGCCTAAGTTTAATTATTTTTACTGTGTTGGTATTTTGAATCGAAGTCATTGGACTATCCAAGACATTTTGTTGTTTTAATATCGGATTTTCCAGAAACTCTAGTTGTATAACTCCTCGTGGTTTACAAGGCATTTTGTAACGTATATGAGATGATTTTATGATCCAAGTTGTATTTAATGCCCTTTTAATTGTTACTTACTTAATAGTTTTTCCTTATCTTCTTTTATACTTTCATTAATGTCTGAGTATTTAAACAATAAATGAAAAATATTTTCTACATAAAAATTAAACACTTAATCAGTCCTACATTTATCTGATCCATACATATATCACTCATTTAAGGGAAATAAGCGTTCAATAAGCCTTTAATTTATCGGGTGTTTAATCAGTATTTAATACATTTGATCCACTAAAAGGTAATCAATTTGAGGGAAACAAGCATTTAATAAGCCTTTAATCCATCAGGTGTTTAATAAGTCTTTAATACTTCTGATCCACTCAAATGTGATCTATTTGAGGGAAACAAGTGTTCTACAAGCCTTTAATCCACCAGGTGTTTAATAAGTCTTTAATATTTTGATCCACTCAAAATAACAATTTTAAAGAAAGACAAAGGATAGTATATTGATTGAAATCCGGACACCTCATTAAAACCTCCCTGTGCCATCAGGGTAGGAAAACGTATGCCCCCAAATATTTACATTAAAGTAACCAAATGAAATATTTACAAGATGAGCATACTATAAGTATAACCTGAGGTGTTTAACGTTCCAAGGATGCTTCAGCAAATTTCCTTCTTTATCTTGGAGTTTGTATGTTCCTTGCTTAACTCTTTCACGTATGATGTATCGTCCTTCCCAGTTCAGAACTAACTTTCCAAACTGTTTTTCCTTAGTGTGCAGGAATACTTTTCTCAACACTTTATCTCCAACTTGAAAATCTCTTCTTTTTACCTTAGAAACAAACCTACTTCTCATCAACCTTTGATAATGTGTAATTTTTAAATGTTCCTTCGCTCTCTTTTGTTCTAACAAATCCATTTGAGCCCTCATAGCTATCTCATTCTCAATTTTGGAGTAATTTTGAACCCTAAATGAAGGGAAAGTTGGCTCTATAGGTGTGATTGCATCCATCACATTAAGTAAATCAAATGAAGACTCTTGTGTGGTTGTATGTGGTGTAGTCTGGTATGCCCATAGTACTTCTTGCAAGTAACTTGGCCATTTCCCAACAACTCATTCTAAATTCTTTTTGATACGTGACATAATTGTTTGATTTGCTACTTCAATTTGCTTATTGTCTTGGGGATGAAAAGAAGAAGAAAAATTATGATGAATTCCTCTAGATGAAAAAAAAACGTATCATTCCCTATTGTCAAACTAAAGTCCATGATCTGTGGTGATGCGTTTAGTAATTCCAAATCGGCAGTATATGTTGAAGAGAATAAATTTAATGACTGTCTTAGAAGTTATTCCTGACAATGGTGCAACCTCGATCCATTTGGAGAAGTAATCTATTGCCACAATTATGGTACGAATCCCTCCTGAAGCCATGAGGAGAGGCCCAACCAGATCAAGTCCCTATTTATCAGATGGTATAGGTTCAAATATCGATTCCATGGGGACTACTGGCACATGAATGAAATTTCCATATTTTTTACAAGGACCACATATATTCAATAAATCTTTAGCATATGTCGTGATGGTAGGCCAATAATATCCTGCTAGTAAGACTCTTCTAGTTAAAACTTTATAACCACAATGTGATGACCCCTCTCCACCATGTAATTCTGATTAGAACACTCTTGGACTCATTTAATCTGAGGTAGTGCAATATAGGTCTGCTGAAAGATTTTTATTAAGTACCCCCTTTAAGAGTAGGAAACCACGAGCTTTGTATCTCACTTTCTTAGCCAAAGCCTAAACTGGAGATAAAACTCCATTAGTCATAAACTCTTGGATTTCAGTCCTCCAATATTTAAAGAGTGCATCGAATACGTGCAAAGATTCTCCAAAATTCAACTTTACTTTCTATAGTTGCATCTATAGAAGGACATTCTTGCATAAGAATCTAGGGATACGCTTCGGAGTATGCTATAGATGATGAGGGGTTATTCTTCATCTGATACATAATAAGGAAAGACGAGTAGAATACAACAATCAAAGAGTATAAAGAAACCCTGAACGCAACATAAATCTGAGCAGCAAGCAAGGAGAATAAAGACCTTGAGCATAACCTAAGTTTATGGAAGAAAGCAGAGCTGGTCCAACCGTAGAGGATCGTCATGGGTAGTTCACCTAACACGCTCAATTACACCACATAATAGTTACATATATAAACCGAACGGGATCGTCATGGGTGATTCACTATTGGAGACACCCCCTTTGTTGATTTCGTGTCGGAGAAAATTAACGGTGGAATGCTATATTGGTGAAGTTAGTCAAACTATTAACGCTTTAATCATAAATTGAGGCTTCATGATGTAAATATACTCACACATGTAGTCGGCAATCACTTATTAGTTGGACTCTTTTAACCCACATATATGAGATAAATTTGACCCAATTATAGCCACTTCATATTCTGACACATTGTTAGACTATCTAAAGCCAAAATATATAGCTTGGTACAAGGTATCATCATAAGGAGAAGTTAAGAAAATTTCATCTCCACATTCCATCATACTAGTCCAGGTTAGCCTGAATCTCTTTCTCACTTATTATATAGCCCATATATTTACATGATCAGACACCAAAGGTGCACATCTCCAAATTTAATTTCAAATTGATGGCCTCTAAGTTGGAAAACGTTTCCTGGAGATCAGAGATATGATCCTCTTCTTTAGGACTCTTTACAATCATATCATTGATATAGACTTTCATATTTCTTCCGATCTGAGTAGCAAAATCCTTATTCACCAATCTTTGATAAGTGGCTCTCGTATTTTTTAACCCAAAACGCATTACCTTATAATAATGAAGCCCACTGTCAGTGATTAACATAGTATGGTATATATCATTAGGATTCATTTGTATTTGATTATAACCAGAGAATGCATCCATGCAAGACAACAACTTGTTCCATGATGTAGAGTCCACAATCTAATCTATTTGGGGCCCTAGGAAAGGATCTTTAGGCCAAGCTTTATTGAGGTCTGTGGAGTCAATGCACATACACAATTTTTTATTATTTTTCTTGACCAAAACAGGGTTAGTTGTCCCGATGAGGTATTAGGATTCTTTGACATGCCTAATCTTCGTTAACCATTTTACTTATTGGTCAATCACTTCAGATTTTTATTTTGAAAATGATCTTCTTCTTTGTACCACTGGTGCAACATCAGATAGGATAGATAGCTTGTGACTAATCATTGTTGTTGGCACTCCGGTCACATCCTCATTGTACCATGCAAAAAAGTAAAAATTATGAGATAAAAAAAGATAACAATTTTTCTTTTAGCTTTAAGGTTGTTTAGATCCGGCCCTGACACTTTAACCTTCTGTCAAGTAATGAATTTCTACATATTCAACTAAGATTACCATACTAGGAGCCTCCCTCATATCATCTATGTTGGTTTGGTTGGCAGAAGGCTCTACTAATTGTTATTCTTTGTTAATCTTTACTGCTTCTAATGATTTCGAAGCTAGATTAGAGACATAGCATTCAGGGGATATCTTTTGGCTACTTCCGACGACACGTACTTGCCCTCCCATGCTATATTACAAATATTTATAGCTAGTGGAGGCTACTGCATGCATCCTAGATAGCAAAGACCTACCAAATATAGCATTGTAAGATGTCCGATAATCAACTACCACAAACAAAACTCTTACTTACTTCTTGAATGGCTCTTTGCCCAACCTCTTCTTTAAATCCCCCAATTACATCACCCCTTCTTCTAGTAAACCCCACTATGGTTCTATTTGAACGTTGGATAACTGAGGGATTTTTCATTTGCTTGTAAGCTGATAGGAACAATATGTTTTCCAAACTGCCAATATCAATTAGAATCCTTTGTACATTATTGCCTCCAATAGATGGCTATAGTACGACAACATCTTCACGTGGCCCACCAATGCTCTTAAAGACAATGAACGGAGGAGGGCTTTGATGGATGTGTCGACATTTTTGCCTCTAGCTGAGTTGTTAGGTTATTGACATGTTTTTTTCTTGAACAACTTGAAGGTGTCGTCACAGTATCTCCTCCAAAAATAGTAAGGGATTAAAAAATTTACGCATACTATATTGTATAAACCTTTTATGTTATAACTCCAACCTGATTTTGATACGGATCAGAATCTAGATATTCTGAATCCACATCAAATCTTGCCATAATTACCATAAAATGTCTCGTCTAGATGCTAATGATGAGTCTGAATATTGCTACCACTCCGGACGAGGACAGTTCGGACTAAGACGACTGGGCCGGACAGGGCAGTTCGAGCACTTAGCTCATTGAACTGTTCGAACTATAACTAAAGTACTTAAAAACCTAAACACTTCTTGACTAAGTTGCTTGCTCTCCTACTAAGAGCTCATGGGTCTTTGAACATGACCCGGGTCCATTAAACATGACCCGAAAACCCATAAAGCCCAAATGAAAGGGTATAAATACCCAACCACCTGCATTAAATAGAGGGGATGAAAATTAAATACAACCAGGCTGCTTAATTCTCCCTCTACTCTCTACACAAAATATTAAACACCCATAAACCTCCATAGAACTCTGAGCATATTACAAATTTACCCTCAGACGAAAATTAACCACACCAAATTGGCGACCACAGTGGGAGCACGAAGGTGCGTGAATCAAGCATTCGAAACCAACAAATAAAGTCAGTCCGAATGAATCCGGACGCCCTGGAAGTACCACCAGCTTTGCTCGAAATGGTGGGTGAAAACAATGAGTACACCATCAAGGAGCGCGATAGGTTAAAAGGCGAGATAGAAGCTCTGAGGGCAGAAAAGGCTAAGATGGGCATGAAAGAAAAATCGAAAGCTTCAGTTGCTCATCATACCGATAACCCTAGAGAGCATGAGCCTTCAAAGACTCATGTGAGTACCAAAAAGACTCATGCCAGCTCCAAAAAGTCTCACCGGTCTAAGCTAGTGGAGAGTTCTGACTCAGGCTCAGAGTCTTCTGATAGCTCTTCGGGTGATGAGAGAGTTGAAGAATCCTTATTCTCTAGCAGCGATGAGGGTCGAACTAAAAAGAGGCAAAAACATATCAAAAAATACTCAAGGAAAAGGGATAGACATGGAAAGTTGAAGAAGAATATCGACAAAGGGTCATCTCACAGCCGGAGGCATGTAAACCGGATGCTGATGGATCCTTTCGCTTTCCACGATGAACCAGGTATCTTTGCAACTCCCAATGAAGATACTGTGTTCAATCGTGGCCGAAATTGGAGGCAATCTCCATTGTCTTCCAAAATTCTGTCCGGAAACCTCCCTAAGAGGTTTGATAGCACCAAAATGGAAAAGTACGATGGCAGTACTGATCCGGATAACCATTTGGAGAAATTTAAAAACTTTATGATAAACTTTGATGATGATGACAAGCTACTTTGTAGAGCATTCTCCCAATCGTTTACGGGGAGTGCTCTAAAATGGTATAACAGCCTACCACAAGGCTGTATCAAGAATTTCGATACTTTTTGGGTGGCCTTTCGAAGGCAGTTCGTTGGAAGTAAAGAATTAAAGGGCAACGGGGACACAATAATCCATTGTGCCCAGGAACCGAACGAATCCTTAAAAGAATATATAAGTCGTTTTGTGAACACCAGGAATGGGTTGGCTGATTGCTTCGAGCAAGTGGCAATAGCATCCTTAAGACAGGGCTTGAACCCTGGGAATTTGGCTGATTCGGTGACCAGAAAGAAGGCCATGACTTGGGGAGGGTTGCTGAATCAGGTTGGAAAACAGATTAACATTGATGAAACAAAGAAAACTAGGGTGCACCGGCAGGTGAGGTCTACCCCGGTGGCACCAAACCCCAATCAGAATCAGTCCGGGAACAAGGCGAAGGAGACCGGACAGGGGCATGGAGGGCTAAAGCTCAATCTCAGCCAGCTGCACCTGCTCAGAGTCAGCAATCCAGAAATAAGAGAGAGCTTTGGGTTCAACCGGAGTGGTTCGCAGAATTGAAAGAAAGTGTGGCCACCATTTCTGATAAAACAAAGGAAGATGTGCACTATAGAAGACCGGCCACACTACAATCTCCTAGAGAACACCGCAATAAATCTTTCTGCCAGTGTCACAGTGATACTGGCCATACCATCGATGATTGTATAGCTTTAAACCAAGAAGTTCAGAACTTGATTGAGAGGGGAAAGCTGGGGGCTTATGTCAAAAGAATAGGAGGTAATAGGCTTGACAATACTCACCGGGTTGGTCCAAGTAATGCTGCTCCGGAGGGAGCCATGGTTATAATCGAAAGTTTTGATGTGGAATCTGAATACTTGGATCCTAATCCAACTCGAAATAGAGTGGGTGCCATTAAGGAATGTTCTAGGAAAGTCTCCGGGCTCATTAAGTTTTTTGAGTCACTTACAATTTTCGGAGGGGATACTATGACAGCTACTACTGCTTCTTCGAGGAAGAGACACGTTCATACTTTAGCTACCCAGATAGAAGGAGGCATGACTTCCTATCAATCGCAAATTCCATTCCCCTTCATTGTTTTTTATGAAGATGATTTAAGATATATAGCTGGCCCTCATGAAGATGATGTTGTCATAGGAGCATCCATTGGGGGCAATGACATAAGACGAATTTTGGTGGATACTGGAAGGTCAGCCAATATCCTTTTCTTAACCACTTACAAGAGAATGAAAAATCCATCCGTAATTCAGAGTTTGGACAGATCAATTGTGGGATTTACTGGCAGCTCAGCAGATGTGATCGGGGAGTTTGAAGAGGAAGTTCTATTGTGCAAGGGCCGTTTCAATAAGATGGTCAAGATACTTTTTATTGTGGTAGATTGTCTCACTTGCTATAATGCTATTCTAGGGAGGTCTTTGCTCTCTAGGATGCATGCAGTGGCTTCAACAGTCCACCAATGTTTGAAATATGTTGTTCAAGGACAGGTGGGAGTTGTCTGAAGCAGTCAAAAGGTTGCAAGGGACTGTTATGCTACAGCCTTGGCGCCCCGGACGTTGAGGGCAGTTCGTATCAACGAGCAATAGCAATTTGAGGGGCTTTCTGGGGGTGAGGGTGAAATTGATGACCCCAGAGAGGCCCTTGGAGTATTAATACCAGTCGAAGAGGTAGAAACACATTGTTTAGAAGAAGGAAAAAGTGTTAAAATAGGGTCTAGAATGCCACCCGATCTGAAAACTAAGATGTTAAAGTTTTTGAAAAGCCATCAGCATGTTTTTGCTTGGTGCAATGCTGATGTTACTGGGGTTCCAGCAGATGTCATATCACATCACCTATCTGTCCGGAAAGACATAGCACCAGTGGTTCAAAAGAGAAGGGCTTCTTCCAAGGAAAAGGCTGATGTTATTGTGCAAGAGGTTGACAGGCTCACAAAGATGGGGCATATCAAGGAGTCTCAATATCCTTTGTGGACTGCCAATCCGGTCCTGGTAAAAAAGAAAAATGGCAAGTGGCGCGTGTGCATTGACTTCACAGACCTCAATAGGGCTTGCCCAAAAGATTTGTATCCAGTTCCCCGGATTGACCAGCTTGTAGACTCCACCTCTGGGAATAAGCTGCTATCCTTTATGGATGCTTTCTCCGGATACAATCAGATCCAAGTAGATCTGAAGGATAAAGAGCATACCACATTTGTCACTGACAGGGGTCTTCATTGCTACAAAGTAATGTCGTTTGGGTTGAAAAATGTTGGGGCTACTTATCAGAGATTGGTGAAAAAGTCTTTGCTGATCAGATTGGAAGGAATATGGAAGTATACATCGATGACATGATGGTGAAAAGTGTGGATGAGCAATTGCACTTGGCTGACCTCCAAGAAACTTTTACAAACTTAGTGAAAGTGAATTTGAAGTTAAATCCAGAAAAATGTGTGTTCAGAGTGCAATCCGGGAAGTTCCTAGGTTATATAATAAGTGAGCAAGGTATACAGCCCGATCCGGACCAGCTTAATGCTCTATTTCAAATGGAGCCTCCTCGGAATATTAAAGAAGTACAACAATTAACGGGGAGGTTAGCTGCTTTGAACATATTTATCTCAAGGTCTTCGGACAGATGTGCCCCGTTTTTTCAAACCTTGAAGGGTGCGAAGGGATTGGACTGGACATCACAGTGTGATGAGGCTTTCAATGAAATCAAGAAGCATCTGTCCTCTTCCAAAACCTTATTTAAACCAATTGATGGAGAGACACTCTTCGTATATTTGGCAGTTTCAAGTTGTGCCATCAGTGTTGTGTTAGTGAGAGAGGTGGATAATTACCCCCATCCAGTGTACTACATCAACAAAAGCTTGATAGATGCAGAAAGACGCTATTTGAAACTTGAAAAATTAGCATTGGCCCTGGTGATAGCTGTAAGAAAGATGAGGCCTTATTTCCAGGCTCATCCTATTATCGTCCGAACATCTTTTCCTTTGAAGAATGTTCTCCAAAAGGCAGACATTTCAAGTAGGATGACTAAGTGGTCGGTAGAATTGGGGGATTTCGATATAGATTTTGCTCCCCCAACAGCAGTCAAAGCCCAAGCTGTAGCTGATTTTTTAATTGAATTCCACTCTGATAGAGATTCGGAGCAGACTACTGAGATGAAAGACAAAAAGGTCTGGGTCGTCCGGACGGATGGTGGATCCAGCACTATGGGATGTGGTGCAGGGGTGTGCTTGACTTCTCCATATGGTGACAAAATGTACCAGGCTATATGTTTTGCTTTCAGGGCTTCCAATTATGAGTCTGAGTACGAGGCAGCTATAGCTGGTTTGAAGTTAGCTTTTATTTGTGGGGCTAAGAGGGTCAAGCTATTGAGTGACTCTCAGCTTCTTATTCACCATGCCCAAGATCAATCTGAGGCTAAAAAGGATCAGCTAGTGAAGTATTTACTTCTTCTAAAAAATGAAGCACTCAAGTTTAAAAGCATTATTTATGAACATATACCCCGAACAGAAAATGAGTTGGCAGATTCATTGGCAACCATAGCATACACAGAGTCGTATCCATGGATCCATGTGCTGGAGAGCCCCTCCATTCAACTTAATATGGGTAAAGAAGAAGAAATTTTTGAAGTACAAGTGAAACAACCTCAGGATTGGAGATTTCCTCTCCTGCAATACCTCTCTGACGGCATCGTGCATCCGGATAAATCACTGACAAGAAAACTGAAACACAAGGCTCGTGGTTTTATCATACTGAGAGACATTCTGTATAAAAAGTCTTACAGTAAACCTCTTCTGCTCTGTTTGGGGGATGATGAATCTCAAGTAGTCCTCTCTGAATTGCATGATGGCGAGGGATCAACTCATTGTGGATTCAGTGCTCTAATAAGGAGAGTTTTACTGGCTGGCTACTATTGGCCATCTATCATGCAGGATGCTAAAGAGCTGGTAAGAATGTGTGACACATGCCAGAGATACAGCAATGAAATTCATGTCCCAGCCATTCCTTTAGAATCAATTTCTGAGCCTATACCTTTTGCTCGATGAGGGTTGGATTTAGTGGGGCCTCTCCCTATGGCGTTCGGAGGGCGCAAAACTATAATTGTTGCAATCGATTACTTTTAGAAGCGGATTGAAGCAGCCCCTTTGGCAGGAACAACATCAAAAGCCGTTATAAAATTCATTTTATCCAACATTTGTTGCAGATTTGGTGTTCCACGAAAGATAACGACAGATAATGGGCCACAGTTCGACAATAGGAAAATGGAGAGTTTATGTGCCTCAAGGGGTATACAACATTGTTTCTCTTCACCTTTCCACCCACAAGCAAATGGTCAGGTTGAAGTGGCTAACAGAACTATACTGTCCGGTTTAAAGAAGAATCTGGAAGGGGCTGCTGGGAAGTGGCCTAGCTGTTTACAAGAGGTCTTGTGGGCCTACCGGACAACAACTGGGGCTGCAACACATGAATCACCCTTTGCCTTGGTTTATGGGATAGATTCAATAGCTCCCATAGAAGCAACTCTCCCATCATTTCGTGTTCACAATTTCTCTGAATGCGCTAACGAAGTGGTAATCAGAAGTCAGCTCGATCTAGTAGAAGAAAGACGAGTTAAAGCTCACATTAGAGCTGCACACTATCAGGGTTTGATGAGAAGAAGATTTGCTTCTAGAGTTAAAAGAAGAGATTTCCAGCCAGAGGACAAGGTATTGAGGAAAGTCTTCTTACACACTAAAGAGAAGCTGCTCGGCAAATTGGCCTCGACTTGGGAAGGACCTTATATTGTTGTTGAAAGGCTTAAACTTGGAACATATTGGCTAGAAGACAAGGATGGAAGAGTTTTGACCCACCCTTGAAATATTTACTTGTTTAAACATCCATGTAAATATTTGGGGGCATACTCTTTCCTACCCTGGTGGCGTAGGGAGGTTTTAATGAGGTGTCCGGGTTTTTTGATGAAATTTGATGCCTTCTTAAAAAATTTCCGAAGTGTTATTACTTTGTCTTTTGTCATAGCATCCAGATTGAAATAAAAGAGTGATGACCACTTAAACATTCGTCATCGGAGAATTTAAAAACTCTCACTATGAAATAACTAAGGTTTATTTAAACACTAGCCAATAAAATTGAAACAGACTATGAAAGAATGTGAGAATTGTGCAAAACAAGGATATTCATTGAAATAACTTAAGTGCCTTGGCCTTCCAAGGACTTTCAAATTGTCAAGCAGAGTAAAAGATCTATCCGGTCAGATACCGGACACGCTAACAAAAAAGGTGTCTTGGTCTTCCAAGGACTTTAGTTTAGATAACGTGACAAGTAAAAAATAATTCATAATTTAAGACTGAGCCTTTGAAGATGGCTCAGCCTCATCCATTTTCTTCTTCCCCTTGGGATCGTCTTTATTTTCAGGAGGACCCTCCCCGGCATTTTCTTCTCCATCAGCCATGGTGTGGAAGGGAAGGTCTTCATACTCTACATGAAGCCACAAATCACCCAAGTTCCTCTTCGGGAACTTCTCATGGAAGAGCAGGACCATGTCTGATTTCACCTTGGCATACATTTGCTCTTGAGTGTCGATCACGTTGTTGGCATAAGCATCGATCTTGGCTTGGATTTTGGCCTCCTGCTCCCTTAACAGATCAGCTTTCTCCTCTGCAGCCTTGGACACTATGTTCTCAAGTGCAATCTTGTCACTGATCAAGTTGTTGATAATTTGGTCCTTGGCCTTGGTCTCCTCTTTTGAAGAGTTGAGATCTTTCTCTGCTCCGGACAACTTCTCCCGGAGATCCTTGATGGTGTCTTCCAGAGTAGCAACTTTGGTGGTCCACCCCTCCTGATTCTTTTTCAGCTCCTCGTTCTCCCCCTTTAAAATATTAGCATGTTGAGTGGCAGTGAGAAGGTCATCGGATAACCTCTCCTTATCAGACTTGAGGTCTTTAATAATGTCGTCCTGACTTCGAACTTGCTTCTCCAAATCAAGCACCGGCTGAACACTACTTAATAAAGAGTGAGCTATAATGTCCCTTTCACTTGAAACAGTAAAAGTCTTACCATTAAAAGTGACGGTGTTTGAAGTACTCGGAGGGAGATAAGGCCCAGCAAAATCGTCTCTGGGGAGGTTGATAAAGTACTCACCAAGCCCACCAAGACCAGTGATGTCTACCCCATCAATGCTAAGACCTCCCCCTTCGACCTCATCAGTTTGAAAGTCCCCAGTTATATCTTCTGCTTGTGTTGGGTCAGTAGGATCAACCTGGGAGAGAGGCTCCGGAGGCCGGAGAGAAAGTTCATCACCCTTAGAGGTCTTCTTCTTCTTGGCCTCCCTATCCTTGCTTTCAGCTCCCCGTTTACGGTCTCTTTTGGAAGCCCTTGGGGGTGTTGGGGAATGAGCTTCTTGCCTAACACTTTCCTGCTCTATCACTTCCAAGAGAGCAGCATCAATCTGGCTTGGGGGTGGCCCCTCCGAATTGGTTAAAGCAGCTTCCTCCACCTCGGCAGGGTCCGCTCCACCTACCACTTTCTTGCCTTTCTTCTTTTTCCCTTTCATTTTGCTCGGGGCCTTGGCCCGGCCTGGCAAGTAAAGTGTTCCATCCAGTTCGTGTGTCCTCTTGAGCACTACATCCGGAGGGGGTTGAGTGGTGAGCTCTTCCCAAGTTAAATCCCTCCGGCCAGTAGTATTCCAGAGGTGGGATCTTACTAAGTTGCCCCCCGTGAAGGCATCGTGGAACCGGTTCCCCCACCGTTCAGCAGCCCAAGCATTGATCTTGGTGCAAGTAGTCTGCCCGGAATTTAGATAGTCATTGAAGTCCTTGGGCAATTCTGCTAAGAAGAAGACAAAGTCAATCAGTTTAAACAAATGTGATAAAAGAAGAAATAAAAATATGAAGTATGAAACTTACGATCACTCCTCCATCTGTTGGTGAGGAGACTTGGGTTAACTCCGGCCTTGATTTTCTTCCCGTTCTCCCAAGCACCACTCACGAACAGGAATTGAGTCCTCCAATTCCTCTCCGACTCTAGCAGGTCATCAACAGCTTTGAAGTTATCCCCTATATTGAAGTGGTAGAAGGGGATGTGGTGGTTTCTGCAGAGACTGGTCACAGCAGCAAACTCCTCCATTGGTAGAGGAATCCCGGAGAGCCTAGAAGCCATGATACAGGCCATGAGGGTGTACCAAGCATTGGGGCTCAGCTGGCTCGGACAGAGCTTTATCAGATGAAAGTATCTGACAATTTATGGGTCCAAGGGGAATCTGAGCCCCTAGTTAAACAGCTCCGTGAAGATGACTATCTCGCTCAATTTGCAGTCCATGGGAGTTTCGGGGTTTATAGGGATTCTTATCTTCACGTTCTCCGGAATTCCCCACTTCGTACGCATACGGCCCAACTCAGCTGTGTGGATGAATGCATAGTTGATCTTTTGCAGGGCAAGGAGGTACTTGACATTGACCTTGTGAAAACAAGGCCCCACCCTTCCTTCAAGACACTCCGGCAGGTCCGGATGCCTCAAGCACAACGTTTCCTTGCCTTTATCTTTTTGGGCAGCAACAACACTACTAGTCTGTCCGGAAGGCTCAGACTCGAATGGAGCCTCTTCGATAGAGTCCTCCATTATTTCCTCCATGATTGATGAGGGGTTTTCAGTAGCAGTGGTAAGGGGAAGGTTTAGATTTGGCTCAGCCTGACTTTCGGACTGCTGAGTTTCAGTATTTTCTTGGTTCCTGGCCTCCGGTTGGGGCTCTGGTGTAGACATTTCTCTTCGAGGACTTGAACCAGTGCCCTCCGGACCGGACATCCTGTCCTTTGGTACTCTAATAGGTGCCTCTGACCCAGTACAACTGTCCTTGGCACCCGATTTCGAAGGGGTGCCCTTAGAAGCTTGATCCTTGACCAGCCGGCCTTTTCTTCGGTCAACTAATTTCTGAGGAGAGGTTTCAGCGTCTGACCCCATGGCTAAGAAAGGGGAGGGTTTTTTAAAGCTTGTAACTGTTAAACCTGGTTCAACGATGGGTTCCGACTCTTGAACCGAGGAGCCTGAGATAATAGGTGAAAGATTGGTTTGAAATAACTTCTTCGGTTTGATGCCCTTTATGGAGGAAGAACCTTGGTCTGATTCTGTGGGTGAAGTTGCTGGTTTGTCGATGGGCGAAGCGGGTAAGCCTGCTGCAATGCGCCTTTCCCTTTCAACCTTTTGCGCCTTTTCTAATTCAGAGAGGTTGAGCCACCCGCCTTTGATCAAAGCGTTCCGAGCCATGAACATAAACAATCTGGGTAAAAATTTGTTTTGGAGAGAAAAAAACTTTGAGGATTTGCAGAGTAAAAACAAGAGTGATGGTGAAACAATAAAAAGCATTTCAATTTATAGTAAATCTGAAAAAAAAGTTTGATTCCTATGAGAATTCGAAAAGATTGGTAATGATTAAAAGATGGCGCTGATGTCACCCTCTTTAATGAAGAGGTTGCTTTTCGAAGAAGGTGGGTGCGAGATTCAAGGTGAAAAAACGGCTGAAGAAACCAACCAAAAAGTGACACGTGTCCCATAAACTCTGGCAAAAAACCGTTTTGATTCACAAAGCTTTATCAGTCCGGATAAAGCCATAACACAAGTCGAAAGACCTGTCCGGATTAAAACTGCCCCTGAAAAATGGCTTCCACTCCGGACTGTTTTTCAGGTTTTTGGCAAAGGTATTTGAGCAAACACCTAAAAAAGGGGCTCCTGATGAGTCCGAATATTGCTACCACTCCGGATGAGGACAGTTCGGACTAAGACGACTGGACCGGACAGGGCAGTTCGAGCACTTAGCTCATTGAACTGTTCGAACTATGACTAAAGTACTTAAAAACCTAAACACTTTTTGACTAAGCTGTTTGCTCTCCTACTAAGAGCTCATGGGTCTTTGAACATGACCCGGGTCCATTAAACATGACCCGAAAACCCATAAAGCCCAAATGAAAGGGTATAAATACCCAACCACCTGCATTAAATAGAGGGGATGAAAATTAAATACAACTAGACTGCTTAATTCTCCCTCTACTCTCTACTCAAAATATTAAACACCCATAAACCTCCATAAAACTCTGAACAGATTACAAATTTACCCTCAGACAAAAATTAACCACACCAGCTAATATACTTTATCCTTGACCAGTTGGCGATGCAGCTCGGGATATATTTTTGTATTAGATTGGGTATTGACTGGCATATTCCCCCCTTGTTGTTTTTAACAAAAGCTGAAAACTTTACTCTTTCAATGAAGTTATGCACTTCTTATTTTAGTGCAATGCAGTCTTGGGTATCGTGACCCACATCATTGTGGTATTTACAGAAATGAGTATTTCGAGTCTCTTTAGGTGACTGAATCGGTGCTGGTCTTCTAAAATGCACATCATTCTTAGTTTTGTCATAAATGTTAGCCACACTCTCCCTTAGTTCAGAAAACTATTCAGGTTGAACCCATAGACCTCTTTTAGGTTTAAATTTTTAGGATTAACTTGATTGATTCTTTCTTGGCCGATGTGATCCTTGTTTGGAAGATTTAGGCTTGTAATTAACTGTGGCCTGAGATTGATTACTAGCTTGTGGGATTAGTGTTGTTGGAGCAGACTTATTTTGGCATGATACTCTAGAATTCTTAGTCTCTTCTACTGTAATCTGTTTTTTGACCTGATTTAATATTCTGCCCCATGTCATCTCTTTTTTACGATTGAATCAGTAAATTCACCTGGATTTGAAATTTTCCTTAGTGAAGCAATGCCCACTTGTTCAAAATAATTAGCCAACCCGTTCTTCATATTCACAAAACGGATGATGTATTCTTTGAAAGATTTATTCGAGTCTTGGGAACAATGGATGATAGTGCCACCATTCCTTTTGAGCTCTGTACTCCCCACAAACTTTCTCCGAAATGCCATCCAGAACATATCAAAGTTCTTTATTGATCCCCATGGCAAACTATTATACCACTTTAAAGTACTCCCTTTGAAAAAATTTGAGAAAGCCCGGCATAAAAGTTTGTCATCATCATCGAAATTCATCATAAAATTATTGAATTTCTCGAGATGATTATCAGTGTCTCTAATCCCATCACACTTCTCCATATTGGAATTGTCAAACCTCCTGGGCAGATGTCCGGCGAGTATTCTTTATGACATTGGTGATTGCCTTCAATTATGGATATGACTAAAAATTGTATCTTCATTAGGAGTGGCAAATATACCTGGTTCAGATTAGGTAGCAAATTCATCACTCGGTAGATGATAAATACAGTGATCTGCCAACCCCTTTATTTTTCCCTGATACTTATTCTTTTTCATTTTGCACTTCATATCCCTTTTCCTTGAATGTTTCTTAGTTAACTTTTTTTTTCGGACGGCCCTGCTCACTACTACATGAAGAAGACCCACCAGAGTCAGAAGCAGTGGTGGATCTATCATAAGATTCTAATGTACTCTTTACTTGTTTTTCCTGATGTGAATTTTTAGGATTGGTGTGAACTTTTAGAGTGATCATTCTTGACTTGTTTGTTATTGTCCCCAGGCGAATCTGTAGAAACACCTCCCACATCAGACTTTTCTTTCAACGATATTTCTGCCTGCCTTTGAGCCTTCAAAGCTTCAATATCATCTCTCAACTGATCACGTTCATCTTGCATGAATAATCTTTCCTCTGCATTGTGATTAACATGAGATACAATAGCATGCTCATTCTCCTCTCTTATCATTTCATTTTCATGAGGCAACACCTCTTCCGTATTGATATCCGTATCTGAAGGATTTCTGAACTTTGTTTTACAAGTAGGGTTTCAATGGAGCTATTCAGGTACCTCTAGCTGCTACTGTGGTCGCCAATTTGGTGATGGTAAAATTTAGATCAAGGGTAAAACTAGGAAAACCTTTAGCTGGTGGATATTAACTATTTTTGTAAGGGTTTCTGAGAGAAAGGAGGTGTGTGCTAATAGTTCATGTCTTTGGAAAAAGTCCAACCCTCTTAAAAATGTTGGTTGAGGTATTTATAGTGTTTTTCTCTGACCCATGGGTCGTGCAGGGCGATTATATGAGCCCACAAGCCCAAGAAATGAGTTGATATGCACATACCTGAGTCATTGTCCCACTCAAGATACTATTCATCTATTGACTTTTATTCGATCTTCCCGAAATTCCCTTCGGATAATATCAGAATCACTGGTGATATGCTTCCAACGATATTTGAACTGATCAAGTTACACAATTTTTTTAATTACATGTAAGTCTTTTATCCTCATATAATACTCTAAATCTATCTCTTAACTATACAACTTTTCACATAAGATTTTATTTATTACATTATGGTCCTCAATATTTTATATCCATATCAAAGACTACAAAAGTGCTTTACTCAGGAAGATAAACTAATGATCATTAGAGAACCCTACTAAACATAGCCGTTACTTTCCTTTTTAGCAATAGACGTCTTTTCCAAGGAACAAACCGTTTGGTTTCTCCAATAGATACGTCACACATGTCTTGAAAAAATTCACTCTTTAAAGTTGCGACCTTTAAAGAAAAAGAGTTTTAATAACCTACTTCAGATTCAGTTCGAAAATTCTTTATAGTATTAGCTCTCCCGGAAGACTTCGGAAAGAGCTAAGGGGGCTATATTATAGGATCACATATATTTGAAGGTCTTTTATGGTAATTTGAATATTTCTTAGAGGGGTAATTCTGACCTAATGATCAAAATTTAATGACTAAGCAGTTACCTAAGTGAACCTGTGACTCAGGTATATGCCTAGTACCTTGAAGTATGGGCTTGGAGGATCATAAAATGGACCTGAATAAGAAAATTCGACCCAAAAGGCCTATGGATATCTAAAAATAGTATAAATATCAGAGCCAACTTCATTAAGAGGGTTGGACTTTTTCCAAAACATTAAATACAAGCATACACCTCCTTTATCTCACTACTCTTAACTAAAAACTTAATACCAAGCAACTTAAAGATCTTCCATATTACCCATAAATCAGATTTTACCATCACCAATTTTCAACTATAAAAAAAATTTGTTTGCATTTTTGAACCCCAATTTCACATAAATCCGCAACCTAAACCCAAAAAGAATCAATAGTTATAATTCATGCCAGGTAGACGTAATTTTGCAACCCAGTGTAGTGTATAATACAATGTAATTTTGCAATTCTTTTACGCGCCACCTATAACGTATTTTTATAACCAGTTAATACATAATTTTGCACCAAAATGCGTTAACAAAAAAATCAATCGTTTTCATATAATTGTCAAAAATTTATGTAAATATATAAAATCAAAGAAACAACATAACTAAAACAATCATATAATCATTAAAAATCGATATAGATAAAAAAATACCAAAAAGTGAAAATGAAAATTACATGGATTATCAATAAATGATTGATAATTGAAAAAACAAAAAAAAAACAAATGATCGACAACTATAAAAGATATTAGTTGGAAGAATAACAAAAAAAACATATTTAGAATAGGAGAGGAGATTGATTGAATGAAAAAAAAATCAATATTCTAGTAACAAAACGAGGATATGATGAGTTTTAAAAAAAATTATATTGTTATCATTAATTTAGTTGAAAACCATTTGGTTATCATTACTTTCTCAAATAGCGGACGTTATAGGTAAATAGTTTTCACTCCGGATCATTATTAAATTACCCTTAAAGTATATCTTATGCAAGACAAGTTATCCCTTGTCACATGGTACGATAATGTTTCGTTATAGTTTTGGATAATTCCAGCAAGTCTTCAATGATTTATTAGTTATGAATGTAGATATACTTTAATAAAAAATAAATATTAGTATGAATCATGTGTAATGGTTTTGTGTGGGGATACTTATTTATTAAGTATTAATGTTGTTATAGAAAATATTTTCTTTATAATTCCTTCATAAAAAGCCAAACGATTTACTGGTCAATGAGACACTTATAAATATATTTTCTAAAAAGAATTATGATCATGTCTGCTGCTTAAATATTTTTAGGAAGTTTCTATGAGATATAATAAGCTTTTAGATTCGGATTCCATGCAACAAAAAAATATGAATCAAGATAATAGTGTTTGAATATTCAAGAGAGATTTCACTTAAAAGATATTTTAAGAGATTTGTTAAGATTGTGTGTTTTATTCTTGAAGGGATTAATTATTTATAGTCACGATCAAATCTCTTCCAAACTTTTAAACCATTCAAAAACCATAAGTAATGTCATAAACCTTTAAGAGACACATTTTTGGAAAGCTTGTTTATTTTAGGAAACATAATGTTTGCACTTTGTCACGATCAGCCATGTTCAGATCACGGTAAAAGTCCACTTATATAAGTTTCAATAAATGATATAATGTGGAGTTGATCACGACTATCCATGGTGATAAGGTAGTGGATATCCACAACCGATGTGGAGAAGCGTTACTCAAAGCAGAGAAAATCAAGAAATAAACCAATGGTAGTAACTAGATCCGAGATCGATATCGAACCTACCCAAAGACGCATCCCCATGACTAACCCTAATCAAGCGACGGATCCAATCGTGGGATCAACTCTCCCATTTTCTAGTGGCCATGATGACTTGGAAGAGACCTTGCAAAGGAACTCCTCGGTTGCAGTAGACCCACCAGTTGCACCAGCCATTGCAGAAGTATCACCCACCTTGCAGATTGATCTCTCTAACCCAGCTATCTGGAAGAAGCAACTGAAGTTAGGATTCTGGAGCAGTAGATCCTGACAATGCAAGTGGCACAAGGTAAGGCCGATTGGGACCAAGAAGTTAGAGATCAAGCAACTAAGGCAACCATGGTAAAACTACAGGAAGCAATCAATACCTTCACCGCGAAGTTACGAACGGATGAGCATCAGCACCCTCCTATGTCCACCGTCGAGGTAAGTCGATCTGCATTATGAGAAGGGTCCTCCAAGAGGGACAAGCATAGTAAAGGAATGGGGGAACCAGTGGGCAGAAACGCCAGAAGCAAGCATCCCTAAAAAATGACAAAAAAGTGAGGCAGAATAATATGATCATGTACGGCCGACAACGACTGCTTATGTTCTTAAATATTCGCCCTTCATAGAGAAAATCCTTATCGCGCAGCTCCCAAGGAAATTTGATCCCTTTCTCTTGGAAGCGTACGACGGATCGAGAGATCCAGAAAGATATCTGGAACAATTCAGAAATATGATGCTGGCCTTTAACCCGGACGATGCGATGTTGTGCATGGCCCTTTCAATGACCTTCAAAGGTAATGTGATGGAGTGGTTCAGTCGCTTTTCTAAGGGTTCGATATGCGATTTTGCAGGACTTTAGAGCGCATTGAGGAACAGATTTCTAGGTAACAAGGAGCTACACCATGATCGTAATGGACCTCTACTAGAAGAGGGGCGAGCGTCTCAAATGGTATATTATGAGATTTGTCCATGCCATGAACAAACTCCCTGATCTTGCAGAGAATATGGCAGTCGCCTCCTTATAGCGAGGATCGGACATGCAAGGTAAGTTGTACGTCGATCTGATAATGTTCCCGTGTGATAAAATAGGTGATATTCTGGCACAAGCAGACCAATTCATCAAAGTAGACGGCACTACCAAACTCCCTCCACTGGTAGAGGAAACTATACCTGATACCAAAGTATCCACACATGATAGCAGAAGGGTCGAAGAGGGATCCTATAGAGAATCATTGAGAAACATTGATGGGTATCGAGGGGCATCTTTGAAGCACTAATAGATCCTGTAGAGAATCCACGAGGATTACGGCCAACCAATGCCCCGCGGCTTATGAAAGTCCTGTACGGCAGTTCACCCAACTCATGAAATCGATTTCTACCATATACGACCACACCCGAGACACGATCTGATACCAATACCCTAGGGCCATAACCGCCCCAAGCCATGCGAATAATGATTGTTGACAACTACAAAAAGGGATACAAAGGTTGGTCGACAACAGCATCTTAATACAGCTTGCCCGACAGCAAGAACGAGGATTTAAGGACAACACACTGGAGGGCTCTTATACTAGACGAGACGAGCCACGACAAAGTGAGCCTGCTACTCTCCTAGAAGATACAAATGTCGACCTAAGGAAGCAATAATGGGTGCTTACCATATCTGGAGGGGGTTCCTTAACAAAGGTCGATCACCAAGCTAGGAAGAGGTCGAGGGAGGACCATCAGGTACTTTCCATATGGAGTTTCTCTTACAATAGCTGCCGAGAGCTCGTGGCAGACCTGATATTTAACGATGATGATATACGAGGTATAGTCACCCCTCATGAGGATGCCCTGATAATAACTCTGGATATTAGTGGGATAATGATGACCAAGATATTGGTAAATGGGGGTAGCTTGACCAACATTATTTTCAAATCCATTTATGACCAAATGCTTGGAGTCCCTCCATATAAATCAACACAACGCACCCTAACCGGGTATGAAGGAAAGACGTTCCAATGCGTCGGAGAAATGAAGCTAATGGTAAAAGCAGGGCACGGGACGACAAAAAAGGAACTCAAAACCATCTTTCTGATCTCGGATGCTCTGAGCACATACCATGTGATCATCAAACGACCATGGTTGCACATATAGGAAGCAACTCCTTGCACGTTCCGCCAATGTGTCACATATCCCGTTGGCAACTCTATAGGTATTATCTGAAGCACCCAGCGAGCAGCAGGAACCTGCTCCTCAGTGATCGTAGATCCAAGCAAACCAATCAGATAGAAATTAGCAGGTGAGGGGGATATAGAACAACAAACGGAATATCTATCACCCGATCTTATGGATGACCCCTGGGACAGTGAGGATCAAGACACCGAGCCTGAGGGCGTCATCGAAGAAATCCTAGCAGAAGGACGTGTTCTCCGCTTTAGGGCTACGACGGACTCCGGTTTCAAAAATCTATTAGTAATATTATTATATCAGAATTTGGATATTTTTGCATGGACCGCCCAGGACGTAACCGGGGTCGACCCATTTGTCATTTGTCTTGAGTTAGCAATCGACATGTATGCTAAACCAGTACGAAAAAAGCAAAGGTCTTTCTCTATTAAAAAACAGGCAAAAATCACTTCGGAGGTTACTAAATTACTTGGGTTCGGTCAAATTCGCCGCGTACGGTATCCAGTATGGATTGCTAACCCGGTCTTGGTAAAAAAAGAGGCGACTGGTGCATGTGTGTCGATTTTACCGATATAAATCAAGTCTGTCCTACGGATGATTTCCCTCTACCCTGCATCGACCAGTTAGTAGATCATGCGTCCAAATGTGAATATATGTCATTCATAGACACGTATTCAGGCTACAATCAAATCCGAATGTTATGAAACGATAAAGAGAATACCGCATTCCAGACTGAGTGCGGTCTTTATTGCTACACAGTCATGCCCATAGTTTTTAATGGCGTGTGGCGCCTCGTGGCGATAAGCGGTCTGAGTATTGCGGCGCCGCGGCGAGGGTCGCGGCGCTCGCCTTTCCGTTCATGAAAAATAATACTTATGTATAAATTTTTGAATATATATAGGTATAGACTAGTTAAGATAAGATTATAAGAAAGTGAAGATATAGGTAATAATATATTAGTTAAGTATGTAAAAAATAACAAATAACTTTTTTAAAAATATAATTACATGCACTCAATAGTTGCGGTTAGTTTTTTGAAAATTTATTAGTAGGTAAGATAAAATTCAAGAATTCAAATTTAAGGTTAATAGAATAGGGTGTGACACTTGATGAATTGTATTTTTCTTTTGGGACATGCTCTATTTAAATTAATTAGAGATTCAGCTCTTATAATTTTGAAAAGTTTAAATAATAATACGAAATGGTTTGGCAGTCATTATTTTTTAAATTTAAATTTATAATAAAAAAACTAGGGAGTTGAAAAGATGAGTTATAGGATTAGAAAGATTTTAAAAAATAAAGGTATTTGAGGAATTTGTTAGCTTGTTTGGGTCTGAACGATAAGGCGCTGCCTTAAGAGGGACTTATGGCGCCTCGCCACATAGCTGTGGCGCCGCCGCGGCGAGTGCCTTATCTATCAGGGGGACTCGCCTTGACATGAGGCGCTGCAGCCTCCTATTTCAGCGCCTCAGGCCGCGGCGCCGCCGCGGCGTCGCCTTTTAAAACTATGGTCATGCCTTTTAGATTAAAAAATTTCGGATCCACATATCAGCGCCTCGTCAACCAAAATTTCAAGGACAAGCTAGGACACATATTCGGGCTCCATATATTCGGCTCCACGTATTCAGGCTCCACATATCAGCACTAGGCAATGTTTTTACAATATTACATAAGTATAATTTAAAGTTAAACCCCCTGAAATAATCTTTTGGTGTTCGAGCAGGAAAATGTTTAGGTTACATGGTCAGCAAAAAAGAGATAGAGGCTGACCCCGCTCAGGTACGGGCGTTATTGCAAATGAAGCCCCTGACTAACATCAAAGAAGTTCGGTGCCTCACCGGACGCCTTGCGGCCCTATCTCGCTTTATTTCGAAGGCCTCTGATAAACGTCACCCTTTCTTTAAGGTATTACGGGGATCAAAGAAATTTTCCTGGAACAATGAGTGTGACGCATCATTTATCGCCCCAAAAACCTAGTTCACCTCGCCCGAAATAATGACAACTCCAGCACCAGGTGACCGTTTATATCTATATTTGTCAGTCTCTACCCATGTTTTCAGTGCAGTACTCATTAAACAAGTAGAAAATATTCAACTCCTTCTTTATTATACTAGTAAACTGTTAGTTGATGCAAAGACACGATATATGAATCCTAAAAAGCTTGCTTTAGGTTTGGTAGTGGCGGCGCGAAAAATGCGACCGTACTTTCAAGGTCATACTATCACAGTCCGTATATCTTTTCCTCTGCGCGTCGTGTTGCAGAACTCAAACATTTCAGGCCGACTACCTAAGTGGTCAGTTGAGTTGGGTGAATATGACATCACATTTGAGCCACGCGGGGCGATGGCCTTAACACCTTTACCAAAGAGAATACCTGGGTTTTAGAAGACGGCGGGGCCTCAAGTAAATTTTGCGGAGGATCAGGAATTCTTCTGCGCACACCAACCGTACAGTAAATCAAGCAGGCAATTTGTTTCGATTTTCCAACAGCTAATAACCAAGCAGAATATGACGCGGTTATAGGGGGCATACGTTTGGCACGAATCTGTGGAGCCACCAGTCTTCATGTACGCTCGGATTCCCAACTAGTTATAAACCAGGCTAATGGAATATTTGATGCAAAGGAAGAGGCAACTCGAACTTTTCTTGCGATACTAAAAAAATGCGAAGCGAAATTCCAATATTTTCAGTACAAACAAATACCTCGCCTCACGAATTCCTAAGCTCACACCTTAGCAAAAGTGGTCGCGGCAGCCAACCACCCTCTTTTTATTATTTAGGAACTCCCTAGCACCACTCATTATCTTCAGCCATCCCCGGTAAGCTCGATCGACAACGCCCAAGATTGGCGAAGTCCTTATTTACTATACTTTATCCACGGAACGGTACCATCAGATAAAGCCCTCGCCCACGCTTTATAGATAAAAACGGCCAAGTATTGCTTACTCGACAACATATTATATCGTAAAATTATGACTAGGCCGCTGCTACGTTTCTTGGATAAAGAAGAAACCACTTCAGTTCTTCATGATTTAGACGTAGACGAGTCTGGGCACACTGCGGCCATCGAAGTCTTATCTGCAGAATTCTTCTTGCCGGGTATTACTAACCATAATTAGCAGCCGACACCGAGTGTCTGGTCCAGTAATGTGATGTTTCCCAACAATATGCTAACATTGCCCATATGTCGAGTGATCCCATGTCAGCAAACCCTATTCCTTGCCCCTTTGACAAATTGGGGATTGACCTTGTTGGACCCCTACAAATGGCCACAGCCCGACGATAGTTTTGGTAGTCGCAGTTGATTACTTTACCAAGTGGTTAAAGGCGAAATCACTGGCACGAACTCGATCTCAAGAGATATGCGACTTCGTACGCCACCAAATCCTCGCACATTTTGGCATCCCTCGGGTTTTAATAACGGACAATGGGCCTCAGTTCCAAAACATTGTGCTCTCCACTTTTTTCAAAAGATTTGGCATCACCCAACATTTTTCCACCCCATACTACCCACAAGAAAATGGGCAAGTCGAGGTCACCAATCGCACTATCTTGGATGGCATAAAAAAGAAGTTAGAAGGAGCAAAAGTTAAATTTTCGGACAAACTAGTTGAGGTCTTGTGGGCTTATCACTACCCCCGGGCCACTACAGGCGAGACACCCTTCGCCCTTGCGTATGGATCTGAGGTCTTCGTGCCAGTAGAAATGCTAGTTGCCTCTCACCGTGTTACTAACTACTTAGAGACAGATAACAAAGTTGGACAAGCAATGAATATTGATTTAATTGAAGAAAGGCGAGATCAAGCACACCTAAGAGCTGAACATTACAAAAGTTTGATCCGCGGCCGTTTTAACTCCAACCTTCAACCACGAGATTTCAATGTGGGCGACCTCGTCATGAGAAAGATCTTCCATGGAGCAAGCGATCAAAATTTAGGCAAATTTGGCCCCAATTGGGAAGGATCTTACACATCATCTCTAAAGGCCACGATAGAGCATTCTGCCTCGCTGATATGGAGGGTAACGTTCTTAAACATCATTGGAACATTAGCCGCCTTACGTTATACCACGTAGAAATGTAAGGAAAGGATGCGCTATTTTTCCCTTCTGAGGGTGCATGAGGGGTTTTTTAATGAGACACCTATCCATCTACAATACTTTAATGAAATCTACTTTACACTTTCTCCATTACTATGTTGTTTATACTTATTTTTTGTAACTCCGCGGTAGGGTCACTGACCACGCTTAAAAGGCTATGCAATAGGGGCCATACTATACCATACTTAGACAAGATCTAAAATATGAAAAATGGGCGAATTGCCCACGCCCAATAGGCTATGTTAACGTGCCATACTGTGCTCAATACCACAGTACGGTATTATAAACGCGAACTACTCCAAGCCCATTGGGTTACTCAAATGGCCGAATCGGTCGCTCTGCAAACTTAGTTATGGCCAATTTACCAGTCATAGTTACAAAACGAACCCCACTATGCTCGATCCTACAGAAAAATTTTAAGATGTAAACAAGTAACAAGTCTAAACAAATAAGCTCCCATTGATAATCTCCACATTCAATGGTCCACAAGAAAACACTTAAAAATGTATAAGTATAAACACCAACAAAATGGCCTTATCGGCCACAAACCAACAAGTCTTTACAAAAAATAAATTATCCTAGGGATCAGCAGATTTGGTCGCAGCCCACACTGAAGCATCTGGCTTTCCCTTCTCTAAAGAAGCAAGAAATTTCTTATGAGGTCCCAAGTCCATTTTCGGATTCAACGCCATCAGTTAAGCCACAAGCTTTGTTTTGTCTTTGGGGGTCATACCCTTGGCCATGTGCATTACCTGCCGCCCCCTCGCCTCCAAATCCACATCAGCCCTCCTCTTCAGCTCTGCCATTTCAGCACGCTTTTCCTGTCTTTCTTTCTATAGTGTGGCCATCTGCACTTTCAGCTCTGCCATTTCCACTATTAAATCAACCACCTTTGCAACCTGCTCCTTCACCTTTCCCACCTTACGCACATTCTGATCTAACAGCTTGGAATTCAGAGTTATCAGTGTCGTTCTTTTTCACCAATTCATTGTTCTGTGCTCACGCCTTCCGTCCTTGCGTCACTGACAAACCAAGCCCAGTGTGATTTTCTTCCTCGTACTGTTTCTCCATTATCGCTCATACCCTCTCTAGGGTTGCTTCTTCCGCACTGCCGCTTATGACTACCTGTCCGTCTTTTAAAATGCGCAACTCAGGTATGCGCCAAAAACTCGACTTTAAAAAGTTTATTGCACAAAACACCTATGTAGGTTCGCCCCCCTAAGCAGCGTGCGCGGCAGTAGACAACTTTTCCAGGAGATTTACTGAGCCTTTGGGTCGACCCTCTTTACACTACTCCTGGTACTTCCCTTCACCTGTACCAAAACACAAAACAATTACAACATATATATGCTATGAATTTACCTAATAATAGTCTACAGTTCTTACATTTGGCGTTCCAACGCCTTTCTAATTGGAGATTCATTTTTGTATTCTCATGATCCTAATTCCAATACACGTAGATTAACCTATGCTTCCAATTTTTGTCTGAGGTTGGAAGATCTACTATATGTCTTGCTCCACTCAGTTGCAGATAGAAAAATGGGGAGCATGACAATTTAAATACATCTATTCCCGCTAACAAATCAGCTAAACAAAGGGGCATTTTAAAGTATTGAGAACTAAGCACTATACTCAATAAGGTCCTCCACCCGTTCGCCGTTAACTGAGTAGGACAAATACCACAAAACTAAATAAATCCCTAATTAAGAGCGGTAACAGGAGTCGTAAGCCCCAGTCAAACAGAGTTGTATACAAGCATGTTTCCCCTTCCTCAATAGTGCAAGGTTGGTCCCTTACAAGCGGTGCCCTAATAGTAATATCATCAAGCAGCACATACCTATCCCAAAAATCCATAACAGATTCATCAGCCAGATACCCATATTTAGGGGTAATGTTTGCAAAATACTTCTCCAAAACCTCAATCTTCTCATATTCCGACTCAAATTCGACGATTCTATTCTTCATACTTTTCTTGGGCGCCATGTTTTATTGAGTGCAATTACCCATCAGAGGTTATCAGAATTTTGCATTAGCCTGCGTTATGTGGTGCTAGTTTTGATAAAGCCACCCTTTCGACAAACAACACATCATAAGCCTGGAACCCCAAATTTATATAGTGTTTACTACCTTAAGCCTCCTACACAACTTTCTACTAACGTTACAGAAGAAAGAAAACCATTAAACATGATGAGGTCGGGTAAAATTGACTCCAGATATATCACCTATCTGAAGGGCAGTTCGGACAAAATCAAAACCATGACCAACTGAACAGAGTAAGTTAGTGGAATATGACTTAGCTAGGTGCTGGTATAATCTCACCCGAAAGACCATGGGTCATTAACTAATTATAAATACCCCAACTACTTTCATTAATGAGGGTGGTGAGAATTTAATACAAGTACACACCTTAATTATCTCTATACATTTCACCTTAAACCTTAAATTCCCAAAACACTTTACAAAATTTCCCTCAATTAGAAATAATCCACACCAAATTGGCGACCACAGTGGAAGCACAAAGGTGCCTAAATTTCATATTCAAAACCAGCTAACAAGGTAGTTCAGATGGATTCAAATGCACAGAATGTTCCATCTCCTCAGGTGGAAATAGCAAAAGAAAACAATGAATACACTGTTGAGGAGCGCGATCAGTTGAGGGCTGCGATAGAAGCATTGAGAGCGCTAAAACAAGTAGAGAAAGGGTTTAAATAAAAATCTGGTGCATTGGTGCTTCACCATACTAAAAATCCTGGAGAGAATAAACAATCTCAAAAGACTCATCTTAGCTCCAAGAAAACGTTTCGATCTAAACATGTTGAGAGCTCCACTTCGGAATCCTCCATCAGTTCATCTAATGATGCAGAGCTTGAAGAATCAGTTTCCTCCAACAGTGATGATGGACGGTCAAAAAAGAAAATGAGGCATACTAAAAACCATTCAAGAAAAACGAATAGACACGGCAAGCTCAGGAAACACCATGGGAAGATAAATGGTTCCGCTGGTCAGCATATTGACCGCTTGTTGATTGATCCTTTTGTTTTCCAGTTTGAACCATGTATTTTTGCTACTCCAAATGAGGACATTGTGTTTAGTCGTAACAACAATTGGAGGTAATCGCCTTTATCAGCAAAAATACTATCTTGACATCTTCCCAAGAGGTTTGATGGCTCTAAGATGGAGAAATACGACGGGACCAAAGATCCGGGCTACCATCTAGAGAAGTTTAATAAATTTATGATGACGACAAATTGTTGTGTAGGCCTTCTCTCAAACCTTCACAGGAAGCGCCCTCAAGTGGTATAATAGTCTTCTTCAGGGGTCTATAATTTTTTTTTGACATATTATGGGTTGCCTTTCGGACACAATTCGTTGGAAGCAAGGAGCTTAAGGGAAATGGAGATACCATCATTCATCGCACTCGGGAAAAAAATGAGTCTCTTAAAGAATACATCAGCCGTTTTGTGAATACTAAGAATGGTCTAACAAACTGCTTTGAACAGGTTGTGATTGTTTCCTTTAGACAAGGTTTGAATCCAGGAAACTTAGCAGATTCAGTGACTCGGAAGAAGGCCATGACCTAGGGGGGTGTTGAATCAGGTTGGAAAACAGATTAATGTTGAGGAAACAAAGAAATCCGGAGTGCCTCACTAGATTAGGTCAGCTACTACCTAATAAGTCTGGTTACAGATAAAAGGAGACTGAAAAGGAATCTAACTGAAAATGGATCTAACCGATCATTATGGTACCCGTTTTTGCAATTACCATAATGACATAGGGCATGATACCCATGATTGTATAGTTTTGAAGCAAGAGGTCTGGAACCTCATTGAAAAGGGTAAGTTAGGGGGCTTGTGTTAAAAACAAGGGCGGGGGGGGGGGGGGGGGGGGGCAGACCGTATAATATACAATCCAATGCCAACACTCCCCGAACTACTCCTTCAAGTAGTCTCGGGACGTCTACACAAGAAGATGCTATGGTAATTACTGAAATATTTGATATAGACTCTGAGTACCTTGATCCGGATCCGAGTCGAAATCAGGTGGGGGTTTTAACAGACAAAACTACTACTCTCTCTAGTTTGGTTAAATATTTTGAATCTGTAACCATCTTTGGGGGCACACTATGACTGTACCTTATAGTTATTCAATGAAGAGGCATGTCCACAGGTTGACCACCCAACTGGATGGAAGAATATATACACACCTGTATCAAACTCTAGCTCATTTCATAGTTTTTGATGAGGATGACCTAAGATACATTGCAGGGCCTCATGAGGACGTTGTGGTGATAGAGGTATCAATAGGGGGAAACGATATACGTCGAATCCTGATTGACACAGGTAGTTCGACAAACATGTTGTTTTTAAGATCCTACAAGCAGATACGAATTCGGTTATACAACGTTTGAAGAGAACCATTGTGGATTTATTGGGAGTTCTACAGATGTGATTGGAGAATTCAAAGAGGAAGTATTGTTGGGCAAAGGACCTCTTAAGAAAATGGTGAGGGTATTGTTTGTTGTGGTGGATTTCCCAACATCTTATAATGTAATATTTGGGAGGTCTTGGCTCTCCAGAATGCATGTTGTGGCCTCTACGGTCCATCAATGTTTAAAATATGTTGTCCATGGACAAGTAGGTGATGTTCGGAGTAGTCAAAAGGTAGCCATGGAGTGTTATGCAACAACTCTTGCCTCTAAATCTGTAGAGGCAGTCAAAATAGGCAAAGATTAGCAGCTATTGGAGCCTCCCACCGATGAGTATAAAATTGATGGTCCCAGGGAGGCTCCCAATGTTATAATACATGTACAGGAGGTTTAAATTCATACCATATCTGAGGGAAAAAGTATTAAAATTGGTACCAAGTTGGCACCAAGTTTGAAACACAAGTTGTTTTCTTTTTTAAAGAATAATCTACATGTATTTGCATGATGCAATGATGATGTTACCGGAGTGCCAGTTGATATACTTTGTCATAAATTTTCCATACAAACTGATGTTGCACCGGTCATACAAAAAAGAAGGTCCTTCTCTAAAGAAAAAGTAGATGTGATTGTTCAAGAGGTTGATCATTTGACCAATATGGGCCATATAAAAGAGTCTCAGTACCCTTTATAGACTGCCAACCCTGTTCTAGTCAAGAAAAAGAATGGCAAATGACACATGTGTATCGACTTTACCGATCTTAATAGGGCATATCCCAATGATATTTATTTTGTTCCTCGAATAGATCAGTTGGTGGACTCTACTTCTGGGAACAGGTTGCTGTCTTTTATGGATGCCTTTTAGGGTACAAACAAATACAAGTAGATCTGAATGATCAAGATCATACTACTTTTATTACAGACAGAGGTCTTAATTGTTATAAAGTGATGTCGGACAGATTGAAAAATTATGAGGCCACCTATCAAAGGTTAGTAAATAAAGCCTTTGCTAGTGAGATTGGTAGGAATATAGAAGTTTATATAGACGACATGATAGTTAAGAGCTTGAAGAAGATGCGCACATATCTGACCTTCAAGAAACGTTTTCCAACTTAGAGGCTGTGAACTTGAAATTAAACCCTGAAAAGTGTGTTTTAGGGGTCCAGTCTTTAAAATTCTTTGATTATATAATAAGTGAAAAAAAAGAATTCAACTTGATCCGGATCAGCTTAATTCTTTGTTAGCTATGGATCCTTCTCGGAGTATCAAAGAACTTCAAAGATTAACCGAACGATTGGTTGCATTGAATAGGTTTATTTCAAGATTATCAGACAAATGTGCTCCATTTTTCCAGGTATAAATGAATGCCAAAGACTTTAATTGGTTTCCACAGTGTGATCAGGCATTTCTCGAAATCAAGAAACATTTATCTTCACCCAAGACCATCTTTAAACCTGTTTAGGGGGAAAATCTCTACATATACTTGGTTGTATCAGAATATGCTATAAGTGTTGTGCTAGTAAGAGAAGTGGATAATTACCCTCGTCCGGTTTATATATTAAAAAACGTTTGTTGGATGTTGAAAGAAGATATTTGAAGTTAGAAAAGCTGGCATTGGCTTTGATAATCATGGCAAGAAAAATGAAACCATACTTCCAAGCTCATTTCATTTTTGTTCGAGCATCTTTTTCCTTGCATAATGTTCTTCATAAAGCTGATGTATTGAGAAGAATGACCAAGTGGTCAATTGAGCTACGTGATTATGATACTGATTTTGCGCCCCGAATGGAAATTAAAGCTCAGCCAGTGGATGATTACTTAGTAGAGTTCCATGTTAATAGGTCCCCTTGACATAAGCAGGAAAACCAGCTTAAGAAAGAATGGGTAGTCCGAATAGATGGCATATTTAGTACTATGGGATGTGGGTCTGGAATTTGTTTAACTTCTCCCTGTGGTGATACTATGTACCATGATATATGTTTTAATTTCAGAGCTTCTAACAATGAATTTGAATACGAAGCAGGTATAGCTGGTCTTAAGTTAGCCCTTATATGTGGGGCCAAAACATTACGATTAATGAGTGACTCTCAACTACTTATTCACCATGCTCAAGGACAATCTGAATCAAAGAAAGAACAATTGATAAAATACTTGCTTATACTAAGAGAAGTTGTTGCAAACTTCAAGAGTGTCCACTATGAGCACATCCCTAGATCGGAGAATACTATGGCAGACTCTTTGTCAACCATAGCTTATTCTAAATCTTACCCTTGGATTCTGATGTTAGAGTGTCCATCGATACAAGTGGGCCAAGATAAAGGTAAAGAGGAAAGTATGAGCATATTTGTCATTTAATCCAAAGACTGGAGGTATGATGTTTTTCAGTTTATTTCCGATGGGATTTTACCTCTAGTTAAAACCATGGCTAAGAAAATTAAATACAAAGCACGTGGTTTCCTGGTGTTAAGGGAAATTCTTTACAAGAAATCTTTCAGCGGACCCCGTTTGCATTGTTTAGGGTTTAAAGAATCTCACATTATACTATTTGAAATGCACGATGGAGAAGGTTCTGCACATCGTGGCTACAAAGCCTCAACCAGAAGAGTCTTAATAGCAGGATATTATTGGCCAACCCTAATGGCAGATGCCAGAGATATGGTAAAGAATTGTGATCCTTTCCAGAGATATGGAAATGAAATTTATGTGCCAACAGTTCCTATGGAGTCCATATTTGAATCGATACCTTTTGATAGATAGGGGTTGGATTTGGTTGGGTCTCTTCTCATGGCATCCGGTGGATGTCGGACAATTGTAGTTGTTATTGACTATTTCTCTAAGTAGATAGAGGCAACTCCCCTAGCTGGAACCACTTCTAGGGAATTTGTTAAATTCATATTATCTAATATATGTTCCAGATTTGGGTTCCCCGAAAAATCATCACAAATAATGGGCCAAATTTTGATAATAAAGACATGGAATTGTTTTGCCCCTCTAGAGGAATTCAACACTGTTTTTATTCTCATTTCCACCCTCAAGCGAATGGGCAAGTTAAAGTTTTTAATCGGACAATCTTGCATGGGCTGAAGAAAAATCTGGATGGAGCTGTAGGAAAGTGGCCAAGTTATCTACAAGAAGTATTGTGGGCTTACCGAACTACTCCTCAGATTGCTAACAAGAATCTCTTTTTGCTCTCGTTTATATGATGGATTCAATCACACCCAAAGAAGCCACTTTACCATCTTACAGAATCCAAAACTATTCCGAACAGGAAAATGATATAGCAGTTAAAAATCAGTTGGATCTGGTTGAAGAAAGAAGAGTTAAAGCACACCTAAGGACAACACACTACTAGGGTTTGATGAAGAGCAGATTTGCCTCCAAAGTTAAAAAAAAGATTTTCGATTGGGGTACAAACTCTTAAGAATGGTCTTTTTGCACACGAAGGAGAAACAGTTCGGCAAACTAGCTCCAAATTGGAAAGGTCCCTATATGGTATGTGAGAAAATCAAACCACGAACATACGGGCTTCAAGACAAGGAGGGTACAATACTAAAGCACCTATCGAACGTTGAACATCTCAGGTTATACTTAGATTAAACATTTCTTGCAAATATTTACTTTTTAAATATCAATGTAAATATTAGGGGTGCATACTCTTTCCTATCCTAGTGGCGCGGGGAGGTTTTAACGAGGTGTCCGAATTTTTCAATAATATCTTATGGCTTCTTCAATAGTCTGGTGCGAAATTCTTCTTGACTTAACCATAGATGTGAGGTGTTCGGATATTAAATACTTATTAATCACCCTAACTCTGAAATGAATTGATTGAGTTTATCGGATTTGTTAAACACTTAATCACAATCATTTAACATTTTTGATTGAAGTTATTTAGTGGTTATTAAATTTTTATTTAACGAATCAGAAACATTGAAAGTTATTTAAACATTCGCTATAAAAAGACAAACAAGATTCGTACAGATAAAAATATGATATTAAAACTTGATCGGAAAAGAATCAATTTATAGTTCAAAAATGCATTGACCTTCAAGGACTTTGGTTTATAAGATAAAAATTCAAGAAATGCAACATATATCTTGGTCATCCAAAGACTTTAGTTTTAAAATACAAAATAACAACAGAACCTTAGGGTTTTTTTCTTTCGGTATCTTCATTACCTTTATCTGTCTTGGAACTTTTAAGTTCAACACTTGAACTCTCACATATTCCTTCATCATCATCGGAGTCTTCTCCACTTGTATATTTGTGCTTGTTACCATCACCCATTTTATAAAAAGGAAGGTCTTCATATTCCACAAATTTCCATAGAGGACCAAGGGTCTTCTTCAGAAAAGTCTTGTGAAATAACAAGACCATGTCAGACTTAATCCCATCATCTCTTTTCTCCAAAGAGTCCACCACTCTAGAAGCATACTTCTTTATTCCTGCAGCTACCTCTTCGGCTCACTTAGTTACTAAAGATGTATTCTCCTTTGTCTTCTTCTTAAGAATATTCTCTAAGTTGACTTTTTCTTCGGATAAAGTCTTGACAATATTATCTCTAGCTTCTAGTTGCTCCTTCAGAGTTTTGATCTCGTTAGACGAAGACGTTTCCAGTTCGGAATACTTAGTCTGGAGATCTTTCTGAACATCTTCTGACTTGTGCAATTTAATAACTAAATCCTTTTTTTCCTTCTCCAAAGATTCTATGCTTTACTGAGTGGTAGAGAGACTATTCGTCAAGCCTTGGTTTTCTGTAGTCAGGGAAGTTATGGTATTTGTTTGTTCCCTCACTTGCCTTTCCAATTCAACTACCGGGCGGATATAACCTAAGAGGGTATGACTCATAGTGTCTTGTTCGCTTTATATCACATAGGTTTCACCATTATGGGTTACAACGTTGGCCGAATTGGCAGGACGATACAACCTTGCAAAATCATCCTTGTTCAGATCATTAAAATACATATTAATGTTCTGAAATGCATCAAGATTGACCTCTTCTTTAGTAGTGGCCTGTTTGGAATAAAGGTTAGGTGGAATTTCTTCTTACAAAGTAGGATCGGCAGGAGTAGAAGGGAGTTCAGAGGGACGCCGAATTATCTCTGATCCCATAGTAGCTTTCTTTTTCTTTACAGCTTTTTCATCACTGTTTACCTTGCGCCTCTTGTCTTTCTTATGATCTGAGGTGGGTCATCTGATCCACCAGCCTCTTTAACTGTAACTTCAACTGCTTCCAGCAAAGCAGTATTTATTCCTCCTTAATTCTTCAAATTGACCCCTTCGGTAATCGACTGAGATGGGTCTGGTGTGGTTTTCTTTTCTTTTTGTCCTTCATATTGTCCAAATAGCTAGAGGATTTGACCCTGGAAAGCAGATAGAGTTTGGTATCCTTAGCCTCATTTCTCTTCAGGATGACATCTGCAAGAGGAGGAATGGGCAGTTGTTTCCAAGAATGGTCTTTATTCTCTGAAGTGTTCCATAGGTGAGACCTCACAAAGTTCCCTGAAGTGAAGAAATTGTGAAAACAATTCCCCCATTACTCTGATGCCCAGACATTTAACTTAGCACATGTGCTTTGGCCTGCCTCTGGATGCTCTGTAAACTTCTTCGAAAAAAATAAAAGGAAACACAAGTTAGTTCGGAACGACAACTCAATATTTAAAAAAAAGAACTAAGCGACTAGTCAGTTTGCTTGGATTAGCGTCAACATTTATCTTTTTCTCGTTCTCCCGTGCTCCACTGATAAACAAGAATTGAGTCCTCCATGGTTGTTCGGACTCCAGCAAGTCATTTACCACCTTATAATCGTTTCCCATATTGTAGTGGTAAAACGGGATATGATGGTTCTTTCATAGACTTGCCACATTAGCGAATTGCTCCATCAGTAGTGGGATTTTCGACAACGTTGAAGCCATTATGCCAACCATCATAGTGTACCATGCGTTTGGACTCAGCTGGCTCGGGCATAACTTTATCAAGTGGAAGTACCTGAATATCTCTGGATCCAAAAGAAACTGGAGTCCCAAATTCAGCATCTCGGTGTATACTACTAGCTCGTGACACTTGCAGTCCATCGGAGTCTCCAGAGTGACTAGGATTCTCACCTTAACAGAATCAGGAAACTTTGTTCGGATACGACCCAACTCATCAGTATGGGTGTACACATAAGCAATTTTTCTAGAGGGCTATCAAGTACTTCACGCTGACCGTATGAAAGTTTGACCCCACTTTCCCTTCCAGACACTCCGGAAGTGACTCAGTGTTTGATATGCCAACTTTAAATTTGTCCTTCCGATCTGTTGCAGTGTCTTATGTCGGTATAGACGTCTCAAAAAGATTATCTTCTATACTATCCTCCATGGTTTCTTCTATCACGCTTGACTGTTGTTCGGATGGCTTGGTTTCTGCCAGGGGCTTTATCGTCTCCGAACTAGCAGGTTTCGAAAAACTAGGAGTAGTTTTAGCTTTGGATTGATGAGTTATTCGACGAGGGGTCCTAACACTAGAAATTTCCTTTCCTTTAGGTAACGAATTTTGGGACTCTTGAATAGAAGACCCTGACTAAAGAGGAGATAGAGTTGGGAAAAAGGTAATTTTCTGACCTTTGATGTCTTTGACGATGATGAGCCTTGGTCTGTGTTTGTTTTTAGCCGATCCATTTCTTCGCTAGGAGAGGCAGGAAGACCAGTTGCGATTCTTGCGTCTCTTGTAAAGTTTCTTACTTTCTCCAAATCAGACAAATTCAACCAACCTCCTTTTACCAATGCGTTTATGGTTGTGAACATAAATATACCAAGACATAGTTTAAGAAGATGACCAACCTTTCTCTCTGTAGAAGTAGTTATGTTCTTAGAGACAATAGAACAGTAAAATCGATTTATATAACAATGAAAATATGGGAGTTTACCTAGGAGAAGACAAACTGATCAAAGTGATGATTAAGGGCTATAAAGTATGGGGGTTACACCTTAAGTAATATTTTAGCCTATTAGGTACAAGAATCTAGGAGAAAACGGTTGAGAGGTCAAACCAAAACTTGACACGTGTCCCATGTAAAAAAAATGACTCTTGAAATTCTTAACGGTAAAGTTAGTCTCACCAAATTTCGATCGGGCTGACTCTTGAAATTGTTAATAGTAAAAGTTAATCCCTTTGGTTCAGATACAAATGCAGATCGAAGGGTCACGTTGAAAATGCGTTGATTTTTATTCTTTTCGGTTAGCTCTTCCAAAGATTCTTAGCAAGACCTTAAAGGGCTACTAATGAGATCAGATAAAATTAACACTAAATATGTCACCTATCCGAAGGGAAATTCGGACAAAACCAAAACCATGACCAACCGAACTGAGTAAGTTAGTGGAATATGACTCAACTAGATGCTAGTCTTTTCATCTCTTGGGCTAATGGGTTCTTAAACTTGACCCAACCCCATAATTTGACCCGAAAGACCAATGGGTCATTAATTAAGTATAAATACCCCAACTAATTTCATTAATGAGGGTGATCACAATTTAATACAAGCACACACCTTAATTATCTTTCTACATTTCACCTTAAACCTTAAATTCCCAAAATACTTTACAAAATTTCCCTCAGTCAGAAATAATCCACACCAAAATATACCAGGGTAAATGCTTCACTGTTCAAACAAGATACACACCAACATGATTCGTTTCTCAGTTCAAATAAATCTCCACAAGATCCACTTGGAAATGAACGTAACCACGAAGGGATGATTTATCTTCTCGCTTCTCTCTACTCTTGAAATGCAGTTTTTTCTTTATGAAATTACAGGCCAAGGAATTTTAAATTTATTCAAAATAAACCACCAATCCCAGAGAAACAGCGCTATGTCACTCAACCACCACAAAGCAATGATACCCATCAAATCATGTATCGAGAAACTCAAACGACTAATTACTTGTTCAAAATTTATTTGTCAGAAAATTAAATCTTAAACAAAACGCGTTATCACATTAGGGAGTGACACGTCACCCACGTTTATTTCACATTTATTTTATTTCTTTTTATTTATTCCACTTAGCAACCATTATATAATTACTAACTGGACTAGGGGGAACCCTGAGAAAGGTAGTAGATATCCACAACTGATGTGAAGGAGAAGTGTTACTTAAAGCAGAGCAGAGGAAGAAATAAACCAATGAAGAGCTGAGGTATAGCAGGAGCGAGCGCACTCAAAATGATAGGAAAGAGCAGATAATATTTTGAACTAAGCAAAGCAGGTTCAAGACCGAACGCGCTCGAAACCGAGCACGGCCATAAAATACGGTTTGCACGGGTGGAAGTTCTAGTAAAGATAAAATGTACAAAGTCGAGCCAAATTCATTCAAGACCAAGCGAGCCTCAAACTGAGGGTCAACTTGAGGTATGTAAGATAAAAGCTGATCTGCTCGAGAAGTTAGAAAACGGATGATTATTAGAACGTACCACTACATTATGAGGGTCAACTTCAGGACTGCAATAAATGATGAGTCCGAATTCTGCATGCTCCCGGGACAAGGACAGACCGGTCCAAGGCCTCCGGACCGGACAAACCACTTCGAACGCTCTGACCATAGGACTGTTCAAACTATGACAAAAGTACTAAAAAACCTAAACACTACTTGACTAAGCTACTTGCTCTCCTACTTAGAGCTCATGGGTCTTTGAACATGACCCGGGTCCATTAAGCATGACCCGAAAGCCCCTAAGGGCCCAAACATCTGGGTATAAATACCCAACCACCTGCATTAAGTGTGGGTAATGAGAATTAACTGCTACCAGGCTGCTTAATTATCTCTCTACTCTATACTCTAAACACATAACACCCACACACTACTATAAAACACCAACCAAATTACTAGCCTACCCTCAGGGGATTATTATCCACACCAAATTGGCGACCATAGTGGGAGGAGAAGGTGCCTGAATCAAGCATTCAAAACCAGCTAAGAAAATCTGTCCAAATGAATCTGGACAATCCAGAAGCACCACCAGCTCTGCTCGAAGTGGTGGGAGAGAACGATGAATACACTATCGAAGAGTGTGATAGGCTAAAGGGTGAAATAGAAGCTCTGAGGGCAGAAAAGGCTAAGATGGGCGTGAAAGAAAAGTCCAAAGCATCGGTTTCTCATCACACCGATAACCCCAGAGAGCATGAGTCTTTAAAGACTCATGTGAGCACCAAAAAGACTCATGCCATCTCTAAAAAGTCTCACCGGTCCAAGCCAGTGGAGAGTTCTGACTCAAGCTCAGAATCTTCTGATAGCTCTTCGGACGATGAAGGAGTTGAAAAATCTCTATCCTCAAGCAGCGATGAGGATCAAACTAGAAAGAAACAAAAGCAGATCAAAAAATATTCAAGGAAAAAGGATAGACATGGAAGGATGAAGAAGAATATTGGTAAATGGTCATCTCACAGCCGGAGGCATGTGGACCGGATGCTGATGGATCCTTTCGCTTTCCACGATGAACCAGGTATCTTTGCAACTCCCAATGAGGATACTGTGTTCAGTCGTGGAAGGAATTGGAGGCAATCTCCATTGTCTTCTAAAATTCTGTCCGGAAACCTCCCCAAGAGGTTTGACAGCACCAAAATAGAGAAGTACGATGGCAGTACTGATCCAGACAACCATCTGTAACAATTTAAAAACTTCATGATGAACTTTGACGACGATGATAAACTACTTTGTAGGGCATTCTCCCAATCATTTACGGGGAGTTCTCTAAAATGGTACAACAGCCTGCCTCAGGGTTGTATTAAAGACTTCGATACTTTTTGGGTAGCCTTTCGAAGGTAGATTGTAGGGAGTAAAGAGCTAAAGGGAAATGGAGACACAATAATCCATTGTGCCCAGGAACCAAATGAGTCCTTGAAAGAATATATAAGCCGTTTTGTGAACACCAAGAATGGGTTGGCTGATTGCTTCGAACAGGTAGCAATAGCATCCCTAAGACAGGGTTTGAACCCAGGCAATCTAGTTGATTCAGTGACCAGAAAGAAGGCCATGACATGGGAAGGGTTGCTGAATCAGGTTGGAAAACAAATAAACGTTGATGAAACAAAGAAAACCAGGGTGCACAGGCAGGTGAGGTCTAACCCAGTGGCACCAAATCCCAATCAGAATCAGTCCGGGAATAAAGCAAGAGAGACCGGACAGGGGCATGGCAGGGCAAAAGCTCAGTCTCAGCCAGCTGCTCCTGCTCAGAGTCAACAATCCAGAAACAAGAGAGGGCCATGGGTGCAACCGGAGTGGTTCGCTGAGTTGAAAGAAAGTGTGGCCACTATTTTCGATAAAACAAAGGAAGAGGTGCATTACCGGAGACCGGCTACACTACAGTCTCCCAGAGAGCATCGTAATAACTCTTTTTGCCAGTATCACAACGATATTGGTTATACCACTGATGACTGCATAGCATTGAAACAAGAAGTTCAGAACTTGATTGAGAGGGGAAAGCTGGGGGCTTGCGTGAGAAGAAGAGGGGGTAACAGGCCTGATAACACTCATCGGGTTGGTCCAAGTAATGCTGCTCCGGAGGGAGCCATGGTTATAATTGAAAGGTTTGACGTGGAATCTGAATATTTGGATCCCGATCCAACTCGAAACAGAGTGGGTACAATTGAGGAATGTTCTAGGTCGGTCTCCGGACTCATTAAGTTTTTTGAGTCACTTACAATTTTCGGAGGGGACACTATGATAGCTCCTACTGCTTCTTCGAGGAAGAGGCACGTGCATACTTTATCCTCCCAGCTAGAAGGAGGCATGACTTCCTATCAGTCACAAAACTCATTCCCTTTCATTGTTTTTTATGAAGATGATTTAAGAGATATTGTTGGCCCTCATGAGGATGCTGTTGTCATAAGACCATCTATTGGGGGCAACGACATAAGGCGAATACTGGTGGATACTGGAAGCTCAGCCAATATCCTTTTCTTAGCACATACAAGAAAATGAAAAATCCAGCTGTAATTCAGAGTTCGGACAGATCAATTGTGGGCTTTACAGACAGCTCAGCAGATGTGATCAGTGAGTTCGAAGAGGAAGTTCTATTGGGCAAGGGCCCTTTCAAGAAAATGGTTAGAATACTCTTTATTGTGGTGGATTGTCCCACTTGCTATAATGCTATTCTAGGGAGATCTTGGCTCTCTAGGATGCATGCAGTGGCTTCAACAGTCCACCAGTGCTTAAAATATGCTGTTCAGGGACAGGTTGGAGTCGTCCGGAGCAGCAAGAAGATTGCAAGAGAATGTTATGCCACTGCCCTGGCTCCTCGAACGCTGGGGGCAGTCCGAATTAATGAACAATAGCAGTTTGAGGGCCTTTCTGGGGGTGAGGGTGAAATTGATGACCCCAGAGAGACCCCTGGAGTATTGATACCGATCGAAGAGGTAGAAACACACTATCTAGAAGAAGGAAAAAGTGTCAAGATAGGGTCTAAGATGTCACCCATTTTGAAAGATGAAATGTTAAAGTTTTTGAAGAACCATCAACACGTTTTTGCTTGGTGCAATGCTGATGTTACTGGGGTTCCATCAGAAGTGATATCACATCACCTATCTGTCCGGAAAGACGTAGCACCAGTGGCTCAAAAAAGAAGAGCTTTTTCTAAAGAGAAGGCTGATGTCATTGTGCAAGAAGTTGACAGGCTCACAAAGATGGGGCACATCAAGGAATCTTAATATCCTTTGTGGACTGCCAATCCGATCCTGGTAAAAAAGAAAAATGGCAAGTGGCGCATGTGCATTGACTTCACAGATCTCAATAGAGCTTGCCCAAAAGATTTGTATCCAGTTCCCCGGATTGATGAGTTAGTAGACTCTACCTCTTGGAACAAGCTGCTTTCCTTTATGGATGCCTTCTCCGGATACAATCAGATTCAAGTAGATCCAAAGGATCAAGAGCATACCATATTTGTCACTGACAGAGGTCTTCATTGCTACAAGGTAATGTCATTTGGTTTGAAAAATGCTGGGGCTACTTATCAGAGATTAGTCAACAAGGCATTTGCTGATCAAATTGGAAGAAATATGGAAGTGTACATTGATGGCATGATGGTGAAGAGTGTGGATGAGCAGTTGCACTTATCCAATCTCCAAGAAACTTTTGCCAACTTGGTAAAAGTAAATTTGAAATTAAACCCAGAAAAGTGTGTGTTCGGAGTACAGTCCGGGAAGTTTCTGGGCTATATTATAAGTGAGCATGGAATACAATCCGACCCGGACCAGCTTAATGCCCTATTTCAGATGGAACCTCCTCGAAACATTAAAGAAGTACAGCGGTTAACAGGGAGATTAGCTGCCTTAAATAGGTTTATCTTCAGGTCTTCGCACAGGTGTGCCCCTTTCTTTCAAACCTTGAAGGGTGCAAAGGGATTCGATTGGACTCCGCAGTGTGATGAGGCTTTCAATGAGATCAAAAAGCACCTGTCCTCCCCCAAAACTTTGTTTAAGCCAGTTGATGGGGAGACATTCTTCGTATATTTGGCAGTTTCAAGTTGTGCCATTAGTGTTGTGTTGGTAAGAGAGGTCGATGGACATCCCCATCCAGTGTACTATATCAGCAAAAGTTTGATAGATGCAGAAAGGCATTACTTGAAACTTGAAAAATTAGCATTAGCCCTGGTGATAGTTGCCAGGAAGATGAGGCCTTATTTTCAGGCTCATCCCATCATCGTCTGGACCTCTTTTCCCCTGAAGAATGTCCTCCAAAAAGCAGACATTTCGAGCAGGATGACTAAGTGGTCAGTAGAATTGGGTGACTTCGACATAGACTTTGCTCCCCGAACAGCAGTCAAGGCCCAAGCTGTGGCTGATTTTCTGGTTGAATTTCACTCCGACAGAGATTCGGAGCAAACTACTGACATAAAAGATAAAAAGATATGGGTCGTCCGAACAGATGGTGGATCTAGCACTATGGGATGTTGTGCAGGGGTGTGTTTGACTTCCCCATATGAAGACAGAATGTACCAGGCTATTTGTTTTGCTTTCAGGGCATCTAATAATGAGTCCGAATACGAAGCAGCTATAGCTGGTTTAAAGTTAGCCTACATTTGTGGGGCTAAAAGTGTCAAGTTACTAAGTGATTCCCAGCTTCTGATCCATCATGCCCAAGGTCAATCTGAGGCTAAGAAGGAGCAGCTTGTGAAATATTTACTCATCCTCAAAAATGAAGCACTTAAGTTTAAAGGTGTTGTCTATGAGCACATTCCCCGGGCAGAAAATGAGCTAGCAGACTCATTGGCAACCATAGCATATACAGAGTCATATCCATGGATCCATGTGCTCGAAGGCCCCTCCATTCAACTTCGTAAGGGTAAAGAAGAGGAAATTTTTGAAATACAAGTGAAACAACCTCAAGACTGGTGGTTTCCTCTCTTGCAATATCTCTCCGATGGTGTCGTGCCTCCGGATAAGTCACTGGCCAGAACACTGAAGCACAAGGCTCGTGGTTTTATCATATTAAGAGACGTGTTGTATAAAAAATCTTACAGTAAACCTCTCCTGCGCTGTTTGGGGGATGAAGAGTCTCAAGTAGTCCTCTCTGAATTGCATGATGGTGAGGGATCAGCCCATTGTGGGTTTAGAGCTTTAACAAGAAGAGTTTTACTCTCCGGTTACTATTGGCCATCAATCATGAAAGATGCTAAGGAATTGGTAAGAAGGTGTGACCCATGCCAGAGGTACAGCAATGAGATTCATGTCCCAACTATTCCTTTGGAATCAATTTCTGAGCCTATTCATTTTGCTCGATGGGGGTTGGATTTAGTAGGGCCTCTCCCTGTGGCGTCCGGAGGACGCAAAACTATAATTGTGGCCATAGACTACTTCTCGAAGTGGATTGAAGCAGCCCCTCTAGCAGGGACAACATCAAAAGCTGTTATAAAGTTCATTTTATCCAACATCTGTTGCAGATTTGGTGTCCCACAAAAGATAACAACAGACAATGGGCCACAGTTCGACAATAGGGAAATGGAGAGCTTTTGTGCCTCAAGGGGTATACAACATTGTTTTTCTTCACCTTTCCACCCACAAGCAAATAGGCAAGTTGAAGTGGCTAATAGGACTATATTTTCCGGTTTAAAGAAGAATTTGGAAGGGGCTGCTGGGAAGTGGCCTAGTTATCTACAAGAGGTCTTGTGGGCCTACCGGACAACACATGGGGCTGCAACACAAGAGTCACCCTTTGCTTTGGTCTATGGGATGGATGCAGTAGCTCCCATAGAAGCAACTCTCCCCTCCTTTCGTGTTCACAACTTCTCCGAACACGCTAACGAGGTGGCCATCAGAGGTCAACTTGATCTGATAGAAGAAAAACGAGTTAAAGCTCACCTTAGAGTTGCACACTATCAGGGTTTGATGAGAAGCAGGTTTGCTTCCAAAGTTAAAAGAAGAGATTTCCAACAAGGGGACAAGGTATTAAGGAATGTCTTCTTACACACTAAAGAAAAGTTGTTCGGAAAGCTGGCCCCAACTTGGGAAGGTCCCTACATAATTGTTGAAAGAATTAAACCTGGAACATATTGGTTGGAAGACAAAGATGGAAGGGTTTTGACTCATCCTTGGAATATTGAGCATCTCCGGATGTACTTGGAGTAGCATTTGTGTAAATATTTACTTATTTAAACATCCATGTAAATATTTGGGGGCATACTCTTTCCTCCCTGGTGGCACGGAGAGGTTTTAATGAGGTGTCCGGGCTTTTGAATGAAATTTGATGCCTTCTTAAAAAAAATTCCAAGTGTTTTAAGTTTTGTCTTTTGTCACACTATCCGGATTGAAATAACTAAGGGCTATTTAAAATCTAGCCGGAGAACTTAAACACTCTCACTATGAAATAATTAAAGGCTATTTAAACTCTAGCCATCGAAATTGGAACAAACGATGGAAGAAGATGAGATTTGTGCAAAACAGAAACATTCATTAAAATAACTTAAAGTGCCTTGGCCTTCCAAGGACTTTTGAATAGTCAAAGTAAGAACAAAAAACCTATCCGGTCAGATACCGGACACAATTACAAAAAGAATGCCTTGGCCTTCCAAGGACTTTAGTTTGAATAAAAAGTAAACAAAGTAAATCATAAGTTAAGGTTGAGCCTTTGAAGATGGCTCACCTTCATCTACCTTCTTTCCCTTAGGATCGTCTTTCTCTTCGCCAATTTTCTCCCCAGAGTGTTCTTCATCATCTGAGGAATCACTAGAGTAGCCATACCTGTCCCCTTCGGCCATCGTGTGGTAGGGGAGGTCTTGAGGCTCAACATGAAGCCATAAGTCCCCTAGGTTCTTCTTCGGAAACTTTTCATGGAAAAGTAGAACCATGTCAGACCTCACCTTGGCAAGCAGTTGCTCTTCGCTTTTGATTATTTGGTTGGTATAAGCATCGATCTTGGCTTGGATCTTAGCCTCCTGCTCCTGTAGAAAAGTGGTTTTCTCCTCAGCAGCCTTAGACACTGTATTCTCAAGAGCGATTTTGTCATTGGTCAGGTTGGTGATGATTTGATCCTTGGCTTTGGATTCTCCCTTTGAGGTGTTAAGGTCTTTCTCCAGACCGGACAGCTTCTCCCGGAGATCTCTAATGGTTTCCTCTAAAGTGGCGACTTTTGTGGTGCTTTCCTTCTGGTTTCTCTTCAACTCCTCGTTTTCTTCCTTTAACATGTCAGCATTGGAAGTGGCAGTGCGAAGGTCGTCGGACAGCTTCTCTTTGTCAGACTTGAGATCTTTGATGATATCAGCCTGGCTCCGAACTTGTCTCTCCAACGCAAGTACATGATGCACATTGCTTAACAAGGAGTGGGTTATAGCATCCCTTTCACTAGAAATGCTAAAAGTCTTACCATTAAAAGTGACCGTGTTGGAGGTGCTTGGAGGAAGGTAAGGCCCGGCAAAGTCATCTTTGGGGAGATTGAGGAAGTATTCACCAAGCTCACCAAGATCGGTGATGTCTACTCCATCGATGTTGATATCTCCCCCCTCAACCTCATCAGTATGAAAGTCGCCTGGAATCTCCTCGGCATGCGTTGGGTCAGCAGGGTCAGCATGGACAGAAGGCTCCGGAGCCCGGAGAGAAACTCGTCTCCGTTAGACGTTTTCTTCTTCTTGGCCTCCCGGTCTGTGCCTTCGCTTCCCTGTTTACGATTCCTCTTAGAAGCCCTTGGAGGTTTTGGGAGGTTCGCTTCTTGTTTCTCAGTCTCTTGCTCCACCACTTCCAGGAGAGCAGCATCAATTTGGCTCTGGGTTGCCCCCTCCGGATCTGTTGGAGCATCCTTCTCTGTATCAGGAGGGTTGGCATCACCCACCACCCTTTTGCCCTTATTCTTCTTGCCTTTCATCTTGCTCGGGGCTTTGGCCCGGCCTGGCAGGAAGAGTGTCCCATCTGGTTCATGGGTCCTCTTAAGCACAACGTTAGGAGAAGGCTGGGTGGTGAGCTCCTCCCAGGTCAAGTCTCTCCGACCCGTGGTGTTCCACAGGTGAGACCTTGCCAAGTTGCTACTGGTGAAAGCAGCGTGGAATCGATTCCCCCAGTTCTCAGTAGCCCATGCATTAATCTTGCCGCAAGTGACCTGCCCGGCTTTCAAGTAGTCACTAAACTCCTTGGGCAGTTCTGCTAAGACAAAAGCAAGACAAATTAGTACAAATTAAGTCTAAAAAGAAAAGAGAAGAGAGACAAAAATATAAAGGCAATGTACTTACGGTCACTCCTCCATCTGCTTCTGAGGAGGCTTGGGTTCTCTCCGGAGTTTATCTTCCTGCCGTTCTCCCAAGCACCACTAACAAATAGAAACTGAGTCCTCCAGTTCCGCTCCGCCTCCAACAGATCGTCCACAGCCTTGAAGTCATCCCCCATATTGAAATGGTAAAAGGGGATGTGGTGGTTTCTGCAAAGGCTGGCCACTGCAGCAAATTCCTCCATTGGCAGAGGGATCCCGGACAGCCTTGATGCCATGATGCATGACATAAGGGTATACCAAGCATTGGGGCTCAACTGGCTCGGACAGAGTTTGATCAGATGGAAGTATCTGACAATCTCTGGGTCTAGTGGGAACCTGAGCCCCTAGTTGAACAGCTCCATGAACATGACCACTTCACTCAACTTGCAGTCCATGGGGGTCTCCGCGTGTATAGGAATCCTGATCTTTACATTTTCTGGAATGCCCCACTTCGTACGCATCCTGCCCAGCTCAGCAGTGTGGATGAATGCGTAGTTGATTTTTTGTAAGGAGAGGAGGTAATTAACGCTGACCTTGTGAAAACAAGGCCCTACTTTTCCTTCTAGGCTCTCCGGCAGATCTGGATGCCTCAAGTACAGATTTTCCTTGCCCTTGTCCTTCTTGGCAACTATCTCTTTACTGGTCTGACCGGAGGGCTCAGACTGAAATGGGGCCTCTTCAACAGAGTCCTTCATCACTTCCTCCATGATTGTTGAATGGATTTCAGCAGCTGCAGTGGGGGGAGGGTTCAAACTCGATTGAGCCTTGTCTCCGGACTGATGGGCCTCAGTGCCCCTTTGATTTCTGCTCTCCGGTAGAGTGTCTGGAGCAGAAGTTTCTGGTTGGAGATTTGGATTGGGGCCCTCCGGTCCGGACAGCCTGTCCTTGGGGGCTTTAACAGACACCTCTAATCCGGTGCTACTGTCCTTTGCCCCCGACCTTGAAGGAGTGTTTTTAGTCCCCTGGCCTTTAACCAACCGGCCTTTCCTCATGTCGACCAGCTTCTCGGGAGAGTGCTCCGTATCCGATCCCATTGCAATAAAGGGAGAAGGTTTTTTTAGGCTAGTGGCTGTAACTCCTGGCTCGACAGCAGGCTCCGATTCCTGAACTGAGGAACCAGAGATTATGGGGGAGAGGTTGGTTTAAAATAATTTTCTAGGCTTAGTGCCTTTGGAAGAAGAAGAGCCTCGATCTGACTCAGAAGCAGAGGTGTTTAGTCTATCAACAGGCGAGGTGGGTAACCCTGCTGCGATCCGTCTATCTCTTTCGACTTTTTGAGCCTTCTCTAACTCAAAAAGGTTGAGCCAGCCGCCTTTGACAAGAGCGTTCCTCGCTGTAAACATAAACTATCAAACAAAGTTTTGGCTTTAGAGAGAGAAAGCTTTGAGAGATTTTGCAGAGTAAATTTGAAAGAGATGGTAGAACAGTAGAAAGTGAGTTTGTATTCATAGTAAATCTGAAAAAAGGAAGTTGATTCCTAGGAGAATTCGAAAAGTTTGGCAATGATTAAAAGACGGCGCTGATGTCACCACCTTTAATTAAAGAGGTTACTTTTCGAAGAAGGTGGGTTCGAAATTCAAGGTGAAAAAACGGCTGAAGCAACCAATCAGAGAGCGACACGTATCCCACGAACTCTGGCAAAAACCGTTTTGAATTCATGAAGCTTTATCTGTCCGGATAAACCCATAGCCCAAATTGACAGACCTGTCCGGATTAACTACCCCTAATGTCGGACTGTTGTTCAGGTCTTTGACAAGAATATTTGCACAAACACCTAAAAAAGGGGCTCATGATGAGTCCGAATTCTGCATGCTCCCCGGAAAAGGACAGACCGGTCCAAGGCCTCCGGACCGGACAAACCACTTCGAACGCTCTGACCATAGGACTGTTCGAACTATGACAAAAGTACTAAAAACCTAAACACTACTTGACTAAGCTACTTGCTCTCCTACTTAGAGCTCATGGGTCTTTGAACATGACCCGGGTCCATTAAACATGACCCGAAATCCCATAAGGGCCCAAACATCAGGGTATAAATACCCAACCACCTGCATTAAGTGTGGGTAATGAGAATTAACTGCTACCATGCTGCTTAATTATCTCTCTACTCTCTACTCTAAACACATAACACCCACACACTACTATAAAACACCAACCAAATTACTAGCCTACCCTCAAGAGATTATTATCCACAACAATAAATACCACTGATTATGGATAATCAACAAGCTAATAAGGGGGGATTCCCCCAAGTAAGTATGAGCACGAGCAAGAGGACCGTGAACTTGGATTAGGGCAAGCAATGAAGAAAATGACGAGCTTTAGAGCTTTGACGAGCTCAAAGACAGATCGAGCTCGAAGGTAGATTGAGATAGGAGGAAGATCGAGCTCGAAGACATCTGGGAAGAGTCGACCGACCAGATTAGGGACGTGATGAACATATTATCAAGATTTCGTGCGAACTCTAAGAATATACGTTGACCACGTGATCAGTGAGCTCGAGCTCTGCAAACCAGAGCAGACCTGATCGCGCTTAAGGAATGGCCCAACTCGGCTTAAAGTGTAGATCAGACTAGATGTTTTCTAAATTATTATGAAACGCATGTTTTGACTCTTCAGTCAAACTGTTTTAATTACTTGTTCCACAATTATAGGGATAATGACGTTAGTGGGTTATTGGAACATTAAGTGCGAACATATGTAATTGCCCACTAACTCGTACATTATAAATATAGAGAACCTATCTATGAATAAATGGATCTTTTTTAGCTTTATCTCTTTCTTGGCTAAAATATTAAAAGCTCTGTTGTGGTAGAACTTGTTATTCCCGTAAAATATTTGGTGTCGTCTGTGGGAATTCTTAACCAATCACCATTGTAGTCACAAGCTCAGGAATCGAGAGAGACAACCAAGAAAATAGCGAAACAACAACACACCCAAGAAGAGCTATAAGTCAATCAGGAGGACAAGGTGTCCTACGTTCCGGTCCTATAGCTCCTCAAGAGGGTAATCCTGTGATACCCCAAGCGGCAGTGGTGAGAGAGGAACCACCGATTCAGCCCACGGTCGCAGCTTCTATGGAAGCCATCCCAGCAGATGACTCGGCGGTCCTTCAACTAGAGAAGAGAATTCAGAATCTCCAAGAAGAACAGTTGAAAATGTAGTTTGAACGAGACGCAAGGGAACAAGCCATGCAGGCCACAATAGCATGAATGAATGAAAATATCCATGCTCTAACCGCTAAGATAAAGGGAACGAGCAAGGCACATCAACTGTCTGGTCTGGAGGCGAGCAAAGTTAATAGAGCGGATCATTCGTCCATACGAGATGACAAGCAGGAAGGTGAAGGGAAGAGCGGGAATAAGAATCGTAGCAGAGGATCGCGGGACGAGATGAAGCAGACGTCGACCAAGCGTGCTCGGGAAAATGAAGATCTTTGTTACAATCAGATCTGCCCGACAATGTCGGCCTACATACTAAAGAAATCACCATTCTTTGAGAAAATTCTGGAAGCTCAGCTCCCGAGGAAGTTGATGGAACAGGAGATCCAAAGAGGCATTTGGAGCAGTTTAGAAACATGATGATGGCCTTCAACCACGACGATGTGATGTTGTTCCGAGCGTTGTCCATGACCCTCAAAGGTAACGTCATGGATTGGTTCAGCAGCTATGATTTTACGGGACTGTGGAAAGCGTTCAGAAAAGGTTTGTGGCAACAAAGAGCTTAAGCGCGAGCAAGATTCAATCATGGACCTTTATTTGTGCCGAGGTGAGTCACTTAAAAGTTATGTTAGAAGATTTGTTCATGCTATGAAAGTTTTGCCAGATTTGGCTAAAAACATGGCGGTGGCCTCCCTGAAACGGTGGCTCGACCGAAAATGGGAGTTGTATGCAGATCTCATCAAGTTATGAACTGTGAACATGGGGGACCTGCTCGCCATGGCAAATACCTTTATTAGGATCGATGATCCCAGAAGGGGAGGGTCACCCAAACGACGCGAATCAGATTTCAAAGAGGGTAGAACAGAACGGAAAACGATTGAGGAGCACCCAAGGAGGGATTATAAACGGAGACCCCAGCAGCTCGATCAACCGAATAGGCGTTTCACCCCATTTATTGAGGCCATCTCGGTGATTTATGATCGAACAACGGGGTGTACGAAGTACCAAGCTCCGCGCATGATAAGCACACCATGATTTAAACGATCCAATCGTTACTACTGCCCGTATCATCACGATTATCGACATTCCATGGATAAGTGCTAGCAGTTAAGAGAAGAGATTCAGCGCTTGATAGACAATGGTGAGCTGATCCAGTATATCAAACAATCTCATCCGGAACGCCGTGTGGAAGTTCGTTCTGATAAATAATGAAAAACTTGTCAATAGAGAAGAACCAGAAGCTAACAAACAATAGTGGCTTCTCATCATATCATGGGAGAGTTCGGCCGCAGATCAAGGGTCTGCTCAAAACAAACGAGCTAAAAACGAGTTTGACGTGTATGAAATATATGTAAACTCTTATCGAAACTACAGGGACCCAGTGGCCGACCTCACATTCAACGACGATGACCTCAGAGGTGTCAGTATACCACATGAAGACGCTTTGGCTATTCACTTAAATATTGGAGAAGTAATAGTAACTCGAGTGCTGGTTGATGGAGGAAGCTCGACAAATATTATTTTCAAAAGCAGCTTTGATCGTATGTAGAACGTGCCCCCATACCGACCTACTCAGTGGACGTTGGTCGGCTACGAAGGAGCAACCTCTCAATGTGTTGGGGAGGTAGAGCTGTTAGTAAAGTTTGGTCACGGAGTTACGAAGAAGAAACTAAAAAAATTGTTCTTAATTTCTGACGCGCCGAGCCCTTACCATGCCATTATTGGAAGACCATGGCTGCATAGGATGGAAGCGACGTCGTGTACATTTCGGCAATGCATTAAATATTCGGTAGGCAGCTTAGTAGGAAAAATACGGGGCAGCCAAAGAACTGCGCGAACGTGCTATGCAATCGCATCGTACCCATCCAAACCTCTCCAATAGCAATTAAATGGTGAGGGCGACGTTGCGCTAGAAACATTAGATCTCACCTCACCAGACCCAGTGGATGATCCACGAGAAAATAAGGATTCAGCTACCACAGATACTATAATTGTGGATACGATCAAAGCTGACAGTAGAGTACTTCGGTTGGGAAGGAGCTGCCCTTGGACTTAAAGGTACGTTTCATAGCTTTGTTAGCAAAAAACTTTAGATGTCTTTGCTTGGGAGGCAGATGATGTCTCGGGAGTAAGCCCTTCAATCATAAGCCATAACTTAGCTATCAACCCTTGTGCCAAACCGATGCGACAGAAACGCATGTCTTGTTCAGCAGAAATGTAGGCCGCTATATTGGCTGAAGTAACCAAGCTAAGCCGGTTGGGGCATATCCGAAAGGCGAGGTACTCGGTCCGGATAGCCAATCCGGTTCTGGTAAAAAAGAAGAACGGACAATGGAGAATGTGCGTGGACTTCACCAACTTAAACCAAACATGCCCTAAGGATGATTTCCCGTTACCAAAGATAGATTAGTTGGCCGATTCGGCTTTGGGTTACGAATTTTTATCCTTTATGGATGCGTACTCGGGGTATAACCAGAACCGCATGCACCCGTCCGATCAGGAACACACGGCCTTTCAAACTAAGCGGGGTCTCTATTGTTATACAGTTATTCCTTTTGGGTTGAAGAATGCAGGATCGACATATCAACGATTGATAAATCACATCTTCTAAGATCATTTGGGACAACATTTACAAGCGTACATTGACGATATGATCGTTAAAACCCATGAAGAAGTGCAACACCTAAACACATTACAGATCGTTTTCGATTTGTTACGCAAATTTAATCTCAAACTTAACCCGGATAAGTGCTCGTTTGGTGTTGCTAAGGGAACGTTTTTGGGCTATGTGGTAAGTCAACAAGGTATTGAGGCAGATCCCCTCCAATTAAATACGATTTTACAAATGAACCACCAAAGAATGTTAGAGAAGTGCAATGTCTTACAGGAAGGTTAGCAACCCTTTCGACGTTTATCTCCCGCGCATCAGACAAGAGTCACCACTTTTTTGAAGTGTTCCGGGGTGCTAAGAAGTTCACCTGGACAGAAGAGTGTGACAAGGCTTTCGTCAAGCTCAAGCAATATCTCCCCTCCCCTGAGATTTTTCCTGCTCCCGCCCCCGAGGATCCCCTATTTATTTACCTGGCGGTGTCATCATTTGTTGTTAGCTCGGCTCTCGTGCGCGATCAGAATGGGATACAACACCCAATATATTACACTAGCAAAACGCTAACAGATGCAGAGACAAGATATCTAAACCTCAAAAAAACTTGCTTTGAGTTTGGTTGTTGCAGCTCGACAAATGAGGCCATATTTCCAAGGGCATGTAATTACGGTGCGAACAATATTCCCTTTACGAACAGTATTGCAGAAGCCAGATATTTCTGGTAGACTCACCAAGTGGATCATCAAGTTCGGTGAGTATGACATCCGTTTCGAGTCGCGCTTAGCTATAAAATAGAAAGAAGTTGCTGATTTCTTAGCAAAGTTCACCTCCTCCAGAGAAGAACAGGTTGACAAAAACGATAGACAAGCGATTGAATCCGACCAGTGGATCATTGAGGTCAATAGTGCATCTTCTACGTTAGGTGGGGGCGCAAGCATTATACTTCAAACTCCAAGCGGAGACGAGATCAAAAAAGTTGTACACTTTAATTTCCCGGTAACGAATAACGCCGCAGGGTATGAGGCCGTCCTTTGTGGCATGAAGTTGGCTTTGATATGTGGAGCTCAAAGCATCAAGATCAGATCTGACTCTCAGTTGGTGGTTAATGAGGCACAAGGTATTTATGATGTTAGGCAGGACGAAATCAAGGAGTATCTTGTGATACTCAAGGAGTACGAGTCTAAATTTACCAGCAGCCGATACTTTAGCTAAGATCGCAGCATCGGGAGAGCATCCCACGATCTTACTCCAGCAACTCCCCACGACAGATCTTATATCAGCAGCCGCAACCATCAATTCAATCAGTAATGATGACGAATGGAGGACTCCATACTTTCAGTACTTGAACCATGGGACCTTGCCCATAAGTAAGAATAAAGCTCGTACATTGTAGATCAGATTAACTAAATATTGTGTCCTCGACAATACCATGTATAGGAGGGGATTCCCCAAATTAAGTACGAGCACGAGCATGAGGACCACGAACTTCGATAGGGTAAGCAGTGAAGAAAAGGACGAGCTCAAAGACAGATCGAGCTCGAAGAAAAATCGAGCTCCAAGGCAGATTGAGATGGGAGGCAGATCGAGCTCGAAGACATCAGGGGAAGAGTCAACTGACCAGATTAGGGACGCGATAAACATATGATCAAGATTGAGTGCAAACTTAAAGAAGATAAGTTGACCACGTGATTAGGGAGCTCGAGCTCTACAAACTTATTCTAATAATAATTGCATTCTAATCTTCTATACATGGATTACTCGTAAATTGACTCAATTTACTCACCATAAAATATATATCCACCCTAGTGCATAAAGCGGTTTACATTAAATTATAATTGAACTAACTTATTCTAATTCAGCCACCGCTCTTTCCTCGTTTTTTTTAAATTGTTAAACTAGTATCAAATAATGTTTGCACTTATTTGAATTTTTTATGTGTGAACTTATCAAGTATTCTTTCACCATAATGGGATTAACTTTGGGCATAACCCCCACTATTTTCTAATACTTTAATTCCTGAAATTGTATATACTTCGTTAAGATCCTTTATCTTAAGAATAGACTATATAAATCTCTTTGTTTCATTAATATCTTTTATGTTATTAATTAGTATGAGAAAATAATATGCATATAGTCATAAAAATATTATTATATCATCACAACGGATTGATAAGACGAGGCACCCTCGGTGAAACAACGCAAGGACAAAGACATCGACAGAAGAGGTAAGCGTCGCACGTATGAAACAGGACTATCATCCCTTGTGAAAGCAGACATGTACCCCGGCCAACCTTGAATATTAATCCGTATAAAAGCTGGCAAGTACCTCGGTCGATGCTGAATAATGGTACGAAAAATAAGGCCACTAAGAGCAATAATGAAGCAACACTCATGATGTGGAAATTAGGTATGGACACACGACCAAACCTAAGAGAAAGTGGAGAATTGTTAAGAGATAATGAAGTAGTGTATTGTAAAATGTATTATATAAATGAAAGAGGATCCTAAAACTATGTAAGGTTTTTTCTATTGAAGCAATAAGATAATAGCAGTTATTCTTTTGTTTTTTCATAATTTATACTTATCACTTATGTGGTTTATTTTCGTTTGAGGGTAATTTTGTAATTTTGTCTAGAGTTTTGTGGAATTTTGAGAGTATTTAATGTTGGGTAGAATGTAGAGGGAGAATTGAGCTAATTGTTTGTATTTAATTTTCATTACCCTCATTTAATGTTGGTGGTTGGGTATTTATACCCTTATCTTTTGGGCCATATGGGCTTTCGGGTTGTATTTTATGGATTCTGGTCGAGTTTAAAGACCCACTAGTTTTTTAGTAAACAAGTAATTAGTTTAATCATGAAGTGATTATGTTTTTAATACTTTAGTTCTGTTCGGACAGTTTAGTAAGTGGAGGCTCTGCGAATTGTCCTTGTCCGGTTAGATGGATGATGTCTGAATTGCCCATGTCCGGTTCTTACAAAGAGTGTTGACGAAATCCGGACTCATAAGTAGCCCTTTTTTTAGGTGGTGCTCAAAGGCCTTTGGTAATACCTAAAAAATAACCTGTAGCCGATCATGGTCACATCCGGACAGAATTTCGAACTTCATAATAGTTTTATCCGAACTGAAAAAGTTCTCAAAAACTTAAACGGTTTTTTGCCAGAAATCGTGGGACACGTGTCTCTCTCTGGTTCGCCACACCAGCCGCTTTTTTCCCTAGAACGGTGCTCCAACTTTCTCCAAAAAGTAACCTCTTCATTAAATAAGGATGACATTAGTGTCGTCCTTTAATCATTGCAACCCTTTCGAATTCTCCTAGGTATCAAAGCATCTTTTGCACATCTACTATAAATTAGTTCACTTTTCTACTGTTTTACCATCTTCATCATCCTTGTTTTACTGAATTTCAAAGCTCTCTCTCTTAAAAACAAATACTTTTTTCGGTGTGAGTTTATGTTCACATCTAGGAACGCTTTAATCAAAGGTGGGTGGCTTAATTTGTCAGAGTTAGAAAAAGCTCAAAAGGTTGAACGAGAAAGGCGCATTGCAGCCGGTCTCCCTGTTTCCGCGGTTGACAAACCAGTAATACAAAAGACAGAGCCTGACCAGGGCTCTTCTTATACCAAAAGTGTTAAACCTAGGAGGTTGTTCCAAACAAACCTCTCACCAATTGTTTCAGGCTCGTCAGTTCAGGAATCAGATCCCACTGTTGAACCAAGGCAAGTAGTCACCAGTTTTAAGAAGCCTTCTCCTTTTTTCCATGAGATCAGATGTTGATGCCTCTCCAGAGAAGTTAGTAGATCGGAGAAGAGGTCGGTTGGTAAAAGGGAAAACTCTAAAAGGCACGCCTTCCAAATCAGGGGCCAAAGATAGCAATACGAGGTCAGAGGCACCCATCAATATTCCTAAGGACAAGTTGTCCGGACCGGAGGCATCTAGCTCAAGTCTCCGAAAAGAAAGCACTGCATCTGAGCCCCAGCCGGATGTCAGATTTCAAGAAACCAGTGAAACCCAACAATACGGAGGGCATGCTGAGCCAACCTCCAACTCCCCTCACCCAAAAACAACTGAAAACCCCTCCCAGGTAATGGAAGAAATAATTGAGGATTCTATTGAAGAGGCTCCGTTTGAATCCGAAGTCTCTGGACAAACAAGTGAGGCTGCTGCTGCCAAAAAAGGATAAAGGCAAAGAAAAACTATGCCTAAGACATCCAGATTTGCCGGAGGTCTTTGTGGGAAAAGTGGGACCTTGTTTCCACAAAGTAAGTGTTAAATATCTGTTGGCTTTGGAAAAACTTAACTACGCCTTCATCCACACAGCCGAACTGGGTCGGATGCGAACAAAGTGGGGAATCCCAGAGAATGTCAAAATAAGGATTCCAATGGACCTTGAAACACCGATAAACTGCAAGCTCAGTGAAATAGTTTTCTTCACTGAGCTCTTCAACTAGGGACTAAGGTTTCCCTTAGACCCGGAGATAGTCAAATATTTTCATCTCATCAAACTTTTCCCAAGTCAACTGAGCCCTAACGCGTGGTACACCCTTATGGCCTGTATCATGGCCTCTAGGCTCTCCGGAATTCCTCTTCCAATGGAGGAGTTTGCAGCTGTGGCCAGCCTCTGCAGAAACCACCATATTCCCTTCTATCACTTCAACATGGGTGATAATTATAAAGCAGTGGATGACCTGCTCGAGTCGGAGAGAAATTGGAAGACTCACTTCTTGTTTGTGAGTGGTGACCCGAGTCTCCTTACCAGCAGATGGCGAAGCGATGGTAAGAATCCCAACTCACATTCCCATCTTCATTTCTTTTTAAATTTGTTTATCTGACTTGTCTTTTCTTTTTTTTTCTTTTTTTGTTTCTCGACAGTGCTGCCTAAAGACTTCAATGACTACTTGAAGGCCGGGCAGACCACTTGCACCAAGTTAAACGCTTGGACTGCTGAAAAGTGGGGAAATCGTTTCCACAACGCATTTACCGGAGGCAATCTTGCAAGGTCCTACCTTTTGGAAAATCACTGACCTTTTGGACCTCAAAAGAGCACACGCACCGGACGGGGCATTGTATTTGTCTGGTAGAGCCAAGGCCCCAAGTAAGATGAAGGGCAAGCAGAGTACGATAGAAGCCAACCCCCACTGAAGCAGTGGAAAATGCTCCAGCAAACCAAGAGGGGCCAGTTCCAAGACAGATTGATGTTACTCTTCTAGAAGTAGTGGAGCATGAGAGTACTAGGGAAGAGGTAGTATCTCCAAAACCTCCAAGGGTTCCTAAGAGAGACAGGAAACGAGGAGCAGAAAGCAAAGACAGGGAGGCCAAGAAGAAAAAGACCTCCAGGGGTGATGAGATTTCTCTCCGGCCCCTGGAGCCCCTTCCTCCTGTTGACCCTACTGATCCTACAAGAGTAGAAGAGATCCCTGATAACTTTCGAACTGAAGAGGTTGGAGGAAGGGATATCAGTATTGACGGTGTCGACCTCCCTCCAAGCACTTCGAACATCGTTATAACTCACTCTATATTGAGTAATATTCAGTCAGTGCTTAGTTTGGAGAAACAAGTGCGAGGTTAGTCAGCTATTATTACTGCCCTTAATTCTGACAAGGAGAAATTATCCGGAGACCTCCTCATTGCCAACCAAAATGCTGATGTACTGAAGAGGTAAAATGAGAAGTTAAAGAAGAACCACGAAGGTTGGGCCACAAAGGTAGCTACCTTAGAATATATTATCAAGGAACTCCGGGCAGAGCAGTACGAGTTGGAGAAAGACCTCTCTTCTTCGAAAGAGGATGTGAAGGCCAGGGACAGAGTCATTCACACTTTGACCAACGACAAGATCTCGCTCGAGGACTCGGTGTCCAAGGCTGCACAAGAAAAAGCTGATCTGTTAAGGAAGCAAGAGGCAAACATCCAAGCCAAGATTGATTCTTATACCAACCAAGTGATAGACACTCAGGAAGAAATGTATGCCAAAGTGAAGTCGGACATGGTCTTGCTCTTTCACGAAAAGTTTTCGAAGAGGAATCTGGGAGATTTATGGACTTATGTAAAGTACGAAGACCTTCCCTTTCACACGATGGCTGATGGAGACAAGCATGATTACTTCAGTGCTGACTCATCTGATGAAGAAGAGGACACCGGGGAGAGTCCAGGTGAGGGGAACGATGACCTTAAGAAGAAGAAAACAAGTGAAGCTGAGCCATCTTCAAAGCCTCAGTCTTGTAGTATCAATTATCTTTTTACTTCTATATTGATTGAACCAAAGTCCTTGGATGGCCAAGGAATTTTTTGTAACTGTGTCTGGTCTTTGTCCGGATAAATATTTTTGTTTTGACAATTTAAAGTCCTTGGATGGCCAAGGCACTTCGGTTGTTTCAATGGGTATCTTTATTTCGCTTAGCTCTTGCATTTTTTCATAGTTTTTCAATTATGGTGGCTTAATGTTTAAACAGCCTTTAGTTATTTCATAATCATTCTAAAGTGAGAGTGTTTAATTTCTCCGATGACAAATGTTCAAGTAGTCATCACTCCTTTAATTTAATCCGGCCTATGTTTAAACAATAATTTCACAAGAAACTATTTAAGAAAAAATACTCTGAATCTTTAAGAAGGCATCGAATTTCATAAAAAAGCCCGGACACCTCATTAAAACCTCCCGCCGCCACCAGGGTAGGAAAGATTATGCCCCCAAATATTTACATGAATTTTTAAACAAGTAAATATTTACATAGTTTCTACTCCAAGTACATCCGGAGGTGCTCAATATTCCAGGGGTGATTCAAAACCCTTCCATCTTTGTCTTGGAGTCGGTATGTCCCATGCTTAAGCTTTTCAATGATCACATAGGGTCCTTCCCAAGTTGGAGCCAACTTACCGAACTAGTTTTCTTTAGTATGTAGGAAGACGTTTCTTAATACCTTATCCCTCGGTTGAAAATCCCTTCTCTTGATTTTAGAAGCGAACCTGTTTCTCATTAAACCTTGATAGTGTACAGCTCTAAGGTGAGCCTTAACTCTTCTTTCCTCTATCAAGTCAAGCTGGCTTCTGATAGCCACCTCCTTAGCGTGTTCGGAGAAATTATGAACTCGAAATGAAAGGAGAGTTGCCTCTACGGGAGCTATAGCATCCATCCCATAGACCAAAGCAAAAGGAGACTCTTGTGTTGCAGCCCCAGGTGTAGTCTGGTAAGCCCACAAAACTTCTTGCAAATAACTTGGCCACTTTCCAGCAGCTCCTTCTAGATTCTTCTTTAGACCGAATAGTATTGTCCTGTTGGCTACTTCGGCCTGACCATTTGCTTGTGGGTGGAAAGGGGAAGAGAAGCAATGTTGTATACCTCTAGAGGCACAGAAACTCTGGATTTCCTTGTTGTCGAATTGTGGTCCATTTTCTGTTGTTATTTTTTGTGGAATTCCAAATCTGCAGCAGATGTTGGATAAAATGAATTTTATAACAGCTTTGATGTTGTACCTGCCAACGGAGCTGCTTCGACCCACTTCGAAAAATAATCAATAGCAACAATTATTGTTCTGCGTCCTCCGGACGCCATGGGTAGAGGTCCTACCAAATTCAACCCACATCGAGCAAAAGGTATAGGCTCAGAAATTGACTCTAAAGGAATGGCTGGGATATGGATATCATTGCTATATCTCTGGCATGGGTCACCCTCCTCACCAACTCCTTAGCATCTTGCATTATAGAGGGCCAATAATACCCAGCCAACAAAACTCTCCTTGTTAGAGCCCTGAATCCACAGTGAGCTGATCCCGCACCATCATGTAATTCGGAGAGCACTATTTGAGATTCGTCAACCCCCAAGCATCGTAAGAGGGGTTTACTGTAAGACTTCTTATACAGAATATCTCTTATGATGATAAAACCACGAGCCTTGTACTTTACTTTTCTTGCTATTGATTTATCCGGAGGCAAGATGCCATCTGAGAGATATTGAGGGAGAGGAAACCTCCAATCTTGAGGTTGTTTTATCTGTATATCGAAGCTTTCTTCTTTCTTACCCATATTGAATTGAATGGATGGACATTCCAGCACATGAATCCAAGGGTAGGACTCAATATAGGCTATGGTTGCTAAGGAGTCTATCAGTATATTTTATGTTCGGGGTATGTGCTCATAAACAATGCTCTTGAACTTAACTGCCACATCTCTAAGAAGAAGTAAGTATTTTACCAGCTGCTCCTTTTTGGCTTCGGATTTACCTTGTGCATGCTGGATAAGAAGCTGAGAATCACTCATCAACTTAACCCTCTTGGCTCCATAAATAAGAGCTAGCTTTAAACCAGCTATAACATTCATATTCAGACTCATTATTATAAGCCCTAAAAGAAAAACATATAGCTTTGTACATTATGTCACCATACGGAGAGGTCAAGCATATCCCAGCACCACATCCCATGGTACTTGATCCACCATCAGTCCGGAAAACCCAGACTTTTTTGTCTTTCACATCCGTTGTTTGCTAAGTGTCCTTGTCTGAGTGAAATTCAACTAAGAAATCTGCCACCGCTTGGGCTTTGATTGTTGTTCGGGGAGCAAAATCAATATCGAAGTCTCCCAATTCCACAGACCACTTAGTCATCCTACTTGAAATATCTGCCTTTTGAAGAACATTTTTCAGACGATAGGATGTCCAGACAATAATAGGATGAGCTTGAAAATAAGGCCTCATCTTCCTTGCAGAAATTACCATCGCTAATGCTAATCTTTCAAGTTTCAGATAGCGTTTTTCTGCATCTATCAAGCTCTTACTGATGTAATACACTGGACGGGGATACTTATCCACCTCCCTCACCAATGAGGCACTTATGGCACAACTGGAAACTGCCAAATATATGAAAAGAGTTTCTCCGTCAACAGGTTTAAATAAAGTCTTGGGGAGGACAGATGTTTTTTGATTTCATTGAAGGCCTCGTCACACTATGAAGACCAGTCGAATACCTTTGCACCTTTTAAAGTTTGAAAAAACGAGGCACATATGTCCGAAGACCTTGAAATGAATCGATTTAACGCAACCAACCTCCCAGTTAACCGTTGTACCTCTTTAATATCTTGAGGAGGCTCCATTTGGAATAAAGCATTAAGTTGGTCCGGATCAGGTTGTATCCCTTGTTCACTTATTACATACCCCAGGAATTTTCTAGATTGCACTCCGAATACACACTTTTCTGGGTTTAGCTTCAAATTTATTTTTACTAAGTTAGCAAAAGTTTCTTGGAGATCTGTCAAGTGTAGCTCTTCATCCACACTTTTTACCATCATGTCGTCGATGTATACTTCCATGTTTCTTCCAATTTGATCAGCAAAAGCTTTGTTTACCAACCTCTGATAAGTAGCCCCAGCATTTTTTAACCCGAATGGAATCACCTTGTAACAATGTAGGCCCCTATCAGTAACAAATGTAGTATGCTCCTGATCCTTCGGATCTACTTGAATCTGATTGTACCCGGAGAAGGCGTCCATGAAAGACAACAGCTTATTTCCCGATGTGGAATCCACCAACTGATCAATCCGGGGAACCGGGTATAAATCCTTTGGACAAGCTCTGTTGAGATCTGTAAAATCGATACACATACGCCACTTACCATTTTTATTTTTCACCAATACCGGATTGGCTGTCCATAAAGGATACTAAGACTCCTTTATGTGCCCCATTTTAGTAAGCCTGTCGACTTCTTGAACTATGACATCAGCCTTTTCCTTAGAAAAAGCTCTTCTCTTTTGTACTACAGGTGTTATGTCCCTTCGGATGGACAGTCGGTGTGATATAATATCTGCTGGTACCCCGGTAACATCAGTATTGCACCAAGCAAAAACATGTTGATGGTCTTTTAAGAACTTCAACATTTTACCCTTTAATTCCGATGTCATTTTGGACCATATCTTAACATTTATTCCTTCTCCCAAAGAATGTGTTTCAACTTCTTCAATCGGTATTAAAACTCCAGGGGTCTCTCTGGGGTCATCAATTTTACCCTCACCCCCAGAAATCCCCTCAAACTGCTATTCTTCGTTAATCCGAACTGCCCCCAACGTCCGGGGGGCAGTGCTGTTGCATAACATTCTCTGGCTATCTTTTGGCTGCTCCGAACAACTCCCACTTGCCCTTGCACAACATATTTTAGACATTGATGGACTGTTGAGGCCACCGCATACATCCTGGAGAGCCAAGACCTCCCCAGAATAGCATTATAACAAGTGGGACAATCCACCACAACGAACAGTATTATAACCATTTTCTTAAAAAGGCCTTTGCCCAACAAAACTTCCTCCTCGAACTCCCTGATCACATCTGTTGAGCTTCCTGTGAAACCCACAATTGACCTGTTCGAACGCTGAATTACTGCCGGATTTTTCATCTTTTAATAGGAAGTTAAAAAGAGGATATTGGCTGAACTCCCAGTGTCCACCAAAATTCGTCTTATGTCATTATCCCCGATGGATGCTCCTATGACAACAACATCTTCATGAGGACCAGCTATATCCCTCAGGTCATCTTCATCGAAAAAAATGAAGGGAAACGGAATATGTGATTGATAGGAAGTCATGCCTCCCTCCAGTTGGGTAGCTAAGGTATGAACATGCCTTTTTCTCGAAGAAGTAGTGGGTGCTGTCATGGTGTCCCCTCCGAAAATTGTGAGTGATTCAAAAAAGTTAATAAGCTCGGACACCGTCTTGCAACGCTCCTCAATGGCACCCACTCTATTCCGAGTTGGGTCAGGGTCCAAATATTCTGACTCTATATCAAATCTTTTGATTATCACCATAGCCCCCTCCGGGGCTGATGTGCCTCCATTGTTTGGACCAGCCCGATGAGCGTTATCGGGCCTATTTCCATCTCTTCTTTTAACATATGCTCCCAACTTTCCTCTCTCAATCAAATTCTAGACTTTTTGCTTTAAAGCAATAAAATCTTCGGTGGTATGGCCAGTATCATTATGATACTGACAGAAACAATTGTTTCGGCTCTCCCTAGGAGATTGCAACGCACCCGGTCTTCTATAGTGCACTTCTTCCTTCATTTTGTCATAAATGATGGCTACGTTTTGTTTTAGTTCAGCAAACCACTCCGGTTGAACCCAAGGCCCTCGCTTATTTCTAGATTGTTGACTCTGGGCAGGCGCAGCTGGTTGAGACTGAGCTTTAGCTCTGTTATGACCCTGCCCGGCCTCCCTTGCCTTGTTTCCGGACTGATTTTAGTTTGGGTTTGGTGCAGCCGGAGCAGACCTTACCTTTCTGTGCACCCTATTTTTCTTTATTTTATCCACGTTAATTTTCTTTCCAACCTGATTCAGTAACCCCCCCCCCCCCATGTCATGGCCTTTTTTCTGGTCACTGAATCAGCCAAATTACCAGGGTTTAAACCCTGCCTTAGAGAAGCTATTGCTACTTGTTCAAAGCAATCAGCCAACCCATTTTTGGTGTTTACGAATCGACTTATGTATTCTTTTAGAGATTCGTTCGGTTCCTATGCACAATGGATGATTGTGTCTCCATTTCCCTTCACCTCCTTACTACCAACAAACTGTCTCCGGAAGGCCACCCAAAAAGTATCAAAATTTCTGATGCAGCCCTGTGGTAGACTATTGTACCACTTCAGAGCACTCCCCGTAAAGGACTGGGAGAATGCCCTACAAAGCAGCTTGTCGTCATCATCATAATTCATCATGAAAATTTTAAATTGTTCCAAGTGGTTGTCCGGGTCTTTACTGCCATCGTATTTTTCCATTTTTGTACTAAGCAAACCTCTTAGGAAGGTTCCTGGATAGGATCTTGGAGGACAGTGGAGATTGTCTCCAATTCCGACCACGACTGAAAACGGTATCCTCATTAGGAGTTGCAAAGATACCTGGCTCATCATGAAAGGCAAAAGGATCCACTAGCATCCGGTCTATGTGTCTCCGGCTATGAGACGATCCTTTGCCTATATGCCTCTTTAACTTTCCATGCATATCCCTTTTTCTTGAATACTTCTTAACCAAATTATGTTTCTTTTTAGATCTGCCCTCATCACTGCTGGATGACAGGGACTCCTCAACTCCATCTTCACCCGAGGAGCTACTGGAAGATTCTAAGTCTGGATCATAGCTCTCCACCAGCTTGGACCGGTGAGACTTTTTGGAGCTAGCATGAGTCTTCTTTGTACTCATATGGGTCTTCGAAGGCTCATGCTCTCTAGGATTATTAGTATGGTGTGCAACTGACACCTTTGATTTCTTTTTTACACCCATTTTTTCCCTCTCAACCCTTAGAGCTTCTATTTCGATTTTTAATCTATTGCGCTCCTCGATGGTGTATTCATCATTTTCTCCCACCACTTCAAGCAAAGCTGGTGGTACTTCCGGTACGTCCAGATTCATTCGGACTGGTTTTTTCTGATGGTTTTGAATGCTAGATTCAGGCACCATCGTGCTCCCACTTTGGTCGCCAATTTGATGTGGTTTATTTTCGTTTGAGGGTAATTTTGTAATTTTGTCTAGAGTTTTGTGGAAAATTGAGAGTATTTAATGTTGGGTAGAATGTAGAGGGAGAATTGAGCTACTTGGTTGTATTTAATTTTCATTACCCTCATTTAATGTTGGTGGTTGGGTATTTATACCCTTATCTTTTGGGCCATATGGGCTTTCGGGTTGTGTTTTATGGATTCAGGTCGAGTTTAAAGACGCACTAGTTTTTTAGTAAACAAGTAATTAGTTTAATCATGAAGTTATTATGTTTTTAATACTTTAGTTCTGTTCTGACAGTTTAGTAAGTTGAGGCTCTCTGAATTCTCCCTGTCCGGTTAGATGGATGAGTCCGAATTGCCCATGTCCGGTTCTTACAAAGAGTGGTGACAAAATCCGGACTCATCAATCACAAAATTCCTTCACTAGTTATTTTGCATTAGGTAACCTCCTGTAACACAAATTAAACGAATCATTTAAACTGAGAATACTGATTGGTTAAAGCCAACCACCATGCATAAGACGGAATGCCTCTCACAAGACTCATACAAGTGGCAGAATGGTGCACCCGTCCACCATGTTAGTGACGTAATGGTGAACCCATCTTCCAGTGTTGTGGATGACAATAACGAAGAACACTACAAGGCCGTCATTGCCTCTCAGAAACGAGCAAAATCTAAGTTTTTAAAAATTTAACATTTTTGAAAAGAAAGATAGAAAAGTAATTACCCCTTCCACGTCTATACTAGTGTGCAGAAAAATTGGGTCTGCTTCAATTTCGACCATGATTTTGAATTTTTTTATAATGGTATGTAGAAAGATCGGCTCCGCTTCCATTTCGACCATGATTAACTTTTAAATTACGAGGGTTTAATAAATTTTAAGAAGTAAAATGTTACTTTGATTTTATATTTTGTAAAATTTATGAGTAAATAATAGCAAAAAAAGTAAATAAATAGAGTTTAATGATTTTTTTTAGTATCAATTTTGTAAATTCTAAAAGGGTGAAGTTATTTCCTCCATCAAATTTATTATTTCCCCCATAAATAAAAAGCTCCACTTTGTTATTTCCTCCATAAAGGAAATAACATATTTACCCTTTTCTCTATTTCTATTCCAAACTTATTCATTCTCGAGCAACTCCATCGATTTCTACCACCATCCCAACTATCTTCATCATATTAACGAATGCACACCCAACCAGCCCTATTAGCTTCTCACATCAATCCCCCATAAATCTTAACACTAGCCTAGCCACTATAAAGACAGTTTCATCTTCAAGATTTCTCTTCTAATCTTGAAAAACAACAAACCATAGCCAATTACTCAATTTCTCTTTTAATCTTGAAAAAAAGGCAGTCTCCCTCAAATTCTTTAAAGGTAGAAATCATTCGTTATTTCAAAAAACAACAATACTTAAAAATGCACCATTGTTTATTAAAACAGATGAAATGCACCTAATTCCGAGACGGCATCTCAGAATTAGATGCGCTCTCGGAATTAGGTGCATTTTTTTTAAATAAAAAACACCTGATTCCGAGGTGCTGTCTCGGAATCAGGTGTTTTTTTATAATAAAAAAACGCACCTAATTCCGAGATGCCGTCTCAGAATCATATGTTTTTTCTGGAAAAAAAAAAAGCACTTTGATTCCTAGCTGTTGTCTCGGAATTAGTTGTTTTCCGCTATAACCTGCAGAAATTTGGATTTTCGAAAATATATTTTTTTAACAGTTATTCTCAAGTTGCATGAATGTAAAACTAAAAAACGAGATTAAATTATCTTGTTGGTTGATTGGGTTATGTTCTCTGGTGTTAACTCTTTAGTTTTGGTGTCTACCTCTTCCATGAGTAATCTTTAAGAAATTTGAAGTTTTTTTTGTTTTTAGAGTTTAATTTTAGAAGCTAAATCATATATGTTGGATTTAATTTGGTTAAATCATATGTCTGTTTATATAAGGATTTCATAATGGTTAATGACATCAACTTATAAATTAAAAGGTAAAATGAGGACAAGATAGTAAAAACAAATGATAAAAACATATAATTCAATAAATTTTGGTTGGTTTTTAGCTATTTCTAAATAGTGTCGATTTTTGTTTTATAGCCGTCCCGGTGAAAACATATTTGTAACTTGTAAGTAGTGACCAAGTAGGATTGAGTCAAGTCATCTTGCATTGGTCACTGGAGACACAAGGTGTAGCAGTAAGCACACAAGTTTCGTCATTTTTACGGGACCCAAGAACCGTCTTGGATACCAAATCATGATTTAGGTTTCCATGAAAAAATCATTAGGCAACATCTCATTGGTTCTTTTTGTCTCTTAATTTCTTCTGGAATCTTAGAAATCAGTCATGGATTCCCCACCTCCGTCAAAGCGAAGGCGAAGTAACAAAAGCCGACATGGTGTCGCCAAAACTAACACGTCATCGCCGCCCAAGCCAGTTTGTCTGTCGAACTTATTCCCAGTGGTGGTCTTTGCTCACGGCGCCGGGGCTCCTTCCTCTTCGGATTGGATGATCAGGTACAACGCGCATTGTTTATATTTTTGTCGTGGATGAGTCGATTTAACTATATATTTGATGCTTATTGTGCGTGTTTTGGAAGATGGAAAGAAATGTTAAAGAATGCACTGAATGCTATTGAAGTAATCGCATTTGACTATCATTGTGAGTGAATTTGTCGATTATTTTGCAGTTTTTGATTCTTCACTAGCCGAAGCTCCTTTATCTTGTACTCCTAGCCTAATTAAGAATTCAATAATCATAACTTAACTCTCCCGTATGAACTTATTTTGATATCGGTAGATATTTCGGGCGGAACAAAAAGACCACCTCCTAAAGCAGAAAAGCTGGTTGATTTTCACTTGAGTGTTGTCAACGAAATTGTTGCTAAATTCCCGGGCCATCCTCTTATTTTGGCTGGGAAATCCATGGGTTCAAGGTATGATGCCAAGATATAGCACTTTCAAATTTTATAAATGTGAAACTGTTGCATCTCTCCATTGGGATGTAGAAAACTGCACCTGATTTTTCTTTCCTTCAGTTGTTTCTTTCTTGGGATTTTTTCTTAGCTATTTGTGCTTGTACTTTAACTCTTTCCACCAAAGCAAAATACTATATGTGTAGAATTTTTGAAGATGGCGTAATCAAAGCTTTGTCATATGGGTTTCTTGTTTAAGTAGAATAATGTATTGAGCAGTTTATATGACCTGGAACTTCTCCTTTGAAATACAAACAGCTATGTTTTGGGGAAATATACAATTTCTTGTTGGTTTTGTAATATGCGTTTTGGTTTTCCTCATTCTACTATCCGGAGTCTATATGTTTGCAGAGTCAGCTGCATGGTAGCTGCAAAAGAAGGTATCGATGTTTCAGCAGTAATTTGCTTAGGATACCCACTTAAGGTACGTTATCTTTCCCGTCACAAAAGCACGTGCATCTTCCCCATTGATTGTTTCTTTATCTCAGAAAGCCAATAGTAATAAGGACTTCTTAGGCCATCAATGGTTCAATACGGGACACTACATTATTGCAACTCAGCGTCCCTGTAATGTTTGTCCAGGTATCATTCTATTCACGGTTGTTAAAAACTGAAGTATTATTCATGGATATTTCTTGTGGTTACAAAGAGATTTTGCATACACTTGTATATGTATAAAATGCTGCTAGACTAATTAATTTTTTCTAATATAGTAAGAAAGTACTGTCCTAAGTAAAATGATTATAGTTGATAATATATAATAGTAATATTCTTAGATAGAATATGCTTAATATATTCTTTTACTTATATTTTCCTAAAATTTGAAATGCCCCGTGGTTTACGAGTAGTAACTTAGGGTATAGTTACATAACGTAAACTTTAGTCGGGCACGGTGCTGCTCTGTATTTCTGAGTGGTCTGGTCTAGATAAAAGCAGTAGTCTCATGGATACTGAACTTAGAAATTGGTTTGATTGGTTAATAATATGTATTTGGAACCTAGATTTGAGAGAAGTGCATAAAATAGATTTGAAGTGAAAAAATGCATAAACTATGTAATCAATTTAGGACTCATGAACTTATAAATTATTTTGAATCTAAAACAATAATTTCTAGATCAGAATTTCAAACTTAACACATTTTCAGATATTTTGCAAAACATAAGCAAAAAAGGTGTATTTAGAAACTTCAGATTTGCTTTTCAATAAAAACTAAAGATTTTTTTGTTACAAATTTCACAAACTAAAATGGATGAATTCAGTAAGTGTTATCTCCATGATTCCCCCTGTGTTGTGAAATATGCATGTATTGGTTGATTACGAAGAGCATGAAATTTTTACCGCAATGATATAAAATATGCCACTTTTCTTATGTTTTAATGTACTTTGCGTTGATGGAAGGGTGGCAAAGATCCGCTTTGTCCTCTAGAAAAACTTGAATCTGTTTGCAAGAAGATGAAAACCATAAATGGGTTGCATGTGATTGATGGTGGCGACCATTCATTTAAGATTGGAAAGAAACACCTTCAAACAGAAGGCATAACGCAAGGCGAAGCTGAAGAACTTGCTCTCAAAGCCGTTGCAACTTTCGTTTCCAAGGCACTACAAGGAAGGTAATAATTTTTACAATTATAATACACAAAAAAAATTATTTGTTTTTAGAGAAGCAGTACTATGAGGTAACTGATACAGTGATACTCCCATCGTATCAGCCCATATTTTACTCTCTTGTTACACCTTTTTGTTGTGTATATCTGCTTTGTACTAGTAATATTAACTGTCCAGAAGTTGTAGCTGTAATGGTGATAAATTTTGCTAAATGCTAATATCATTTTCTTGTCGATTCCACCATGGAGCCGCTGTTGAGTGTGAGCTAGCTCTTGTTACTCAAGCAGTTATAAATATAAAGTGTCTACATATACTATTTTCTTGCAAAACACACCAGTAGTCAGGTCAGTGCTGAAATCCAATGTTCAAGCTCCAGAGCTGGCCAAAAAAAAAGGCGCTTTACCAAAATATCCCAGATAAAATAGTCTGAGTACCCTTTCACATTTTTAATATACAACAGGCTACCATTATACATTTAAACATTATATAACTTCTTAAAAACCGCTTATAATTCAACTGTCTTCTAATCTAAGGCTTCCAGACATATGCTAAATCAGTGTAAAGAATACCTCTCAAAATGACTGGGATCGCTATATATGATGCGGTTTTTATCGGTATATCGTATAATTTTTATTTTTGATTTTTTAAATCTGGAACTAAATACCCACATATAGATAGAATGATACCACGTATAGATAGAATATATGGTATAAATGTCATTTAAAGAAAAGTTGATTCTTTTCTTTTTTTTCCCTCTACTTCCTCTTTTTATAATTAGGTTCCTCATAAAAATTATTTTCTTTAGGATTAAAATTAAAACTTTTTTTAATTAAAACTTTTTTTAGTGTAAATGCATTAAATAAAAATAAAAAAAGTTCTAATTTAGATCTAGAACATATCCCGAGGAAAAGCATAAAAGTCAAAAATAGAATGAGAGAAATAACAGTGACAAGGTCAATAACAGAGACTAAAATGATAGACAAAATTCTGACTGTCTTAGGCAACATAACAAAAAGAAAAAACATCATAAAAATGTGGATGCAAGAGTCAAACCATCATTTAGGAACATCGCCAGAGTAGTCAGAAACCTGTAAAAACAAAGGAAACAAGAGGAAAGAAAAAAAGCAAATTAAGTTAGATAGGATGACGGAGAGAGGGCCATTTAATTTTCGTTTCCTGGAATCGGGAACGGAGGTCAGCAAGAAAGCGAATAGAGACAACAGAGGCAAGACTCGGATGAGAGATTTTGTTGTATCTTTCACCTCAAATATGTTAGATGGTACTACCAAAGTAGGTGCGCCAGAGATGACGAAAATTTGAGGGGGGCAACTAGAGGGTTCAAGAAGCCAAGAATTTTAGTTCATGTTATTGAGAAAGGGGATCCTAAGCGTGGCTTGAGCGTTACCCGAGAGACTTTGTGAAAACCAACAATTATAGAGTATATGATTAATATCCTCATCAGACGAATCACAAAGAACGCAAGAGGGGGAGGTATTAATTCCCCAAGACAAGTTTGTCGTGCGTGGTAAGCTTGCCATGAATGGGTAACCAGAGAATGAAAGAATGGCGTGGAATATTCAATTTATTCCAAACTAACCTCGCCCATCCGACACAGTAGATAGGCATATAGATGACATTGTAAGTGTCTTTGATTGTGAATTTAGGTCTTCCAACTTTAGCAGTCCAGTAGTGGATGTCTTCTCTCAGGACGTAGAGAGGAGGAAGGGAGAGAATGTTCTTGCAGATTTCCATGAGATTGCTTTTGTTGCCCGCACTGGTGGATCTCATGTTAAGAGGTCAAATACATCTACCTTTATAGATAAAATCTGAGACAATTAGGTTCTTACCAAATCTGGAATCTCGGATGATAGAATGACCGAAGTGGGCTGCAAGGTAAGTAGAGAGTAACCATGGGTCGAACCAAAAAGAGGTATTTCTACCGTTACCAATGGTTACGTTGTAAAGATTGCTAGCTATATGCCTAAGAGAAACAAATTTCATCCAAGCCTAGGAAGGGGTGGAGCCAGGAATAATGTCCCAATTTTATTTTATTTTAATTTTCTCTTTCTTAATCCATTCACTCCGGATCGAGTTGCAAGTCTTGTTAATGATAGACCAAAGGTGTTGAAAGACGACCGCCTAATTCCATATTTTTGTTATCTAGGATCCCAAGGCCGCCCTCAGATAAAGGCACATAGATGGTGGTCCATGCAACTTTAGAGCCATAGATTTTCATCTCATGATCAGTCCAAAGGTAAAGAAGAAGAACTTATGAGAGATATTTGAGGACGCGAGAATAAATGATGAAGATTAAAGACCAATAAAATTGGTCAGCAAAGAGAACCGATTTGATGAGTTGGAGTCGACCAACATAAGAGAAGTATACAGAGGTCCAAAAGTTGATATAAGCAGTAATTGTTTACAATAGGGGGTGACAATCAGTGTGCGAAAGACGGCTAATAATCAGAGGGACTCCCAGGTATTTAACTGGGAGGGTACCAACCTTTAAGCCATAAATATTGATAAACTCGTTCTTGAGAGTGAGGTTGATACTAGAAATGAAGATTTGGCTTTTCTCTGGGCTAATTTTCAGCCCAGAAAGAAGGAAATAATCTTCAAGATCGTCTTTAATATGAAGGAGGGAATTGGCGTCGCCATGAAAAAAAATCATTAGATCGTTTGTGAATCAGAGATTAACAATTTTAAGCTTGTGACATTTCCAGTGGAATTGAAAATTATTGTTGTTTCTTTTCTCTTTGATAATATCAGAGAGGGCTAGCATAACAAGGATGAAAAGGAAAGATGAGGGATGGTCGCATTGTTTATGACATTTTCTATCCTGAAAGTACTCGATAGGGTCACCGTTAACATTTATACTGTAGGCACGAGTGGAAATACATTGAATGATCCAAGTAATCATTTTCTTGGGGAAGTCCATGGATACCAGAATATCAAGAATAATGTGCTAGTTAACACTGTTAAAGGCTTTCATCAGGTCAATCTTTAAAGAAACTCTTTTGCCTTTAGAGTTAAGATGGTACCCCTTGAGTAATTCTTGGGAAATGAGGATGCTATCAGATATATTCCTCCCACACAGGAAAGCCGCGGGAGTTATCAATCAAGTAGGGGAAAGAGTATTTAATTCTGTTGCCAAGAATTGTAGTGATGGTTTTATAGAGAACATTGCATAAGGCAATGAGGCGATAGTTAGAGGCGAAGGTGGGATTGCTAAATTTAAGGATAAGATAAATGGAGGTAGCATTCCAAGACGGCTCAGTACACTTGGAGTAAAAGAAATCAAAGACCTCATTGCAAAAGGATCATGAGAGAAATACTATTACTCATAATAAAATCATTAACGTCTTTTGTACGGATAAGGTCGTTTAACCCACGCACATTCCAAGAAGCAATAAATATGAAATACTTACAGAGGTTTAGGCAGTGACCCTGTCGGGGAAATGTTAAGGGGAATCCATAGGCCACACCATGAGGGATAGCAGGTTAAAGAGTCCACGCCATCTCTGCTATCCATATTCGCAGTCTAGGAAGTGTTCTCCTCAAATGGATCAGTCTCAAATGAGGTCACTGGCGAAGATGGACGTCTCGATGGAAATGGAGAAACTGTGTGGGGAAGATATTCAGTCGATGAGGTAATGCAGGTCCTAGTATTGTGACCAAAGGCGGTGCATCTAGCATATTGGGGCGGTATGCCCTGATACTCAATACAAATCGATGTATTTTTCCCAAACATTCAATTTTAATAGAAGTAGGAATGGGAGTACCCGCTTTGATCATGACACAAATGCGAGAGAATTTGAGTTTGTCTCTACGCTCTGCCTATTTATCGTCGTATAGTGGTGTCCCCAAAACAGCTACAATGCCTTTAGAAGTCCAGAGCTCTAAGGGGATTTTATAATTTTAACCCAAAGTGGGATCCTTCATAGAGAGTCTTTGGAGAGAGTGGAGAGTGGTTCCCATTTCTTGAGAACAAGGAGGAGGCTGCAAAAGTGTCATGGGGATTTTTCCAAAATGTTCTTGGCAAACTCTTCAGATCTAAATTTAAAAAAGAAATAAGCATCGGGAATGCATTTGAACTCCTCAAGTCCAAGTTTTTTCCAAATAACAATGACATTTTCCTTGAGTTGAGGGAGATTGGGGGATTCATCAAGGAAATAACCCAATAAGCAACATCTCTAAGAATCCGGAGAACCAAGGAGAGCGTCATCATCCATGATCAAAACATTTCTGTTGAGGTCATCGTGGAGAATTTCAAGGATGGGGGGAATCAAGGGTTTGTTAGTTCCCAAAACAACATTGGCCCAAGAAGAAGGTAGGGAGGATGAGGGATTAACGAAAGAGTTGGTTGGGTTTTCCGAAGAAATGGGAAGAGGAGGAGGGTTGAAAAAGTTTGGATTTGTAAGTTGTTGGGTGTAAAGGTTATCTTTGAATCTCTTTCCCATAAGAACACCTAGTTTGTGAGTCAAATGAGGTTTGGGAAGCGGAATGGACAAAGAAGTGGAATTAGGGTTGGAGGATGATGAGTTTAAGTGTGAAGGTTGAAAGAAGATAAATAGGCCTTTTTGGGGATGTTTAGGTGATTTATGGTGGGTTGATGTGGGCTGTCAGTTTGGTAGGTCGAGTTGGAGTACAGGATTGGGTTAAAAAAACTCATTTAAATGTGAGTTCAAGGCAAGATTTGAGTAAAAGGAGGAGATATGCCCAATAGATTGATGGCTCAATGGGGGAGAGTGAGGGAATAAGTTTGGAATGGGGAGTCACTGTTGGGATTTTGAGAGTTAGGCCCACTGGAGGACATATTGGGGTCAAGAGGTTTAGGGAAGGCAAGAGGATTAGAGAAGGGTGACAGAGGAACAAACCGGTTGCAGGTGATGATCTCAAGACCAGAGGGATGAGGCATTTCCAATTGCGGTGACGACAAAGAGGTGCTGAGAAACTCCTAGGCGGCTCGCAAGAACTCTGGATCAGGGTTTTTTGCTCTGATTGTGCTGATTTTTTGCAATAGAGAATTAGGGTTTGACGATATTGGGTGGTTTTTGGCTTGGATGATCAGAGGGAGGAAGCTCAGGGATTGAAGCGACGTTCGACATGGGAAGTGTTGTCCTGCAATAATGGCGATATAATTCTAGTCGAAAGAAGGGGACCGCAAAGTTAACATTGGGAGAGGGCATGGAAAACGATAGGGAGATGGAGCGGGGTAGGTGGTTAGTAACCTTCGACAAGGTCAATGATTGAGGCCAAGTAATGGAAGAACAACAGGTTTCTATGTATAGAGTAAGGCTCCGGGCATGTCAGAGAAGCGCATGCCAAGACCCGACAACATGTAGTGTCTAGCTTTTGACAGAGCTTTCACCACCGCAGCCTCGTGGTCGAGGGAGATGCCCAGAGGGAGGAGTTTGAGGTTAGACGAACGAAGGCCCAAAGCTGACGAATGGGTGAAGGATTGGAGGCCGCTACTGTTGTTGATGCTGTGAAAATGTGTTGGAGAGAGTGGTTGTTCAATGAGGTTAAGGGCATTGAGGCCAGGGCTGAGGAGTGTCTCTCCGGGGAGACTATGATATGAGATCCATAAAGAGTTTTAGGATGCAAAGAGAGGATTTGTGGAGGAGCTCCGGAGCTTTTATCAGAACCTGATCCAGAGGAAGCCATCTGTAATATTTGAGGTAAAAGTTTTTATGTTAAGAAATACTTTTGGAGTTTCGTGATTTGTAAGGAGATTGGCAGGAGATTGAAATAGTTAGGGTTAGAGTAATTGAGGAAGTAGAGGTTGGAAAGGTAGGTTTCAAAAGGGATTTCCTGAATGGCCTATGTAAAATAGAGAGGCAGTGGTGAGGAAAGGTAGAAACCTTAGGTTGATTTCAAAAATACAGATGTTTAGAATTTTTAGATTAAGGTTTGAATTTTTGTCATATATAATGGATTGATAGCTTGTAGAGGTCTGGAATATGCAGACAAAATAGTACAGATTATCCTTTTGGCCAAAAAGGACAATCGTGAATGAGGTACAAATTGTGAGAGAGAGAGAGAGAGAAGAGAGAGAGAGAGAGAGAGAGAGAGAGAAGAAGGAGAGAGAGAGAGAGAGGAGAGAGAGAGAGAGAGAGAGAGAGAGAGAGAGAGAGAGAGAGTGAGAGAGAGAGAGAGAGAGAGAGAGAGAGAGAGAGAGAGAGAGAGAGAGAGAGAGAGAGAGAGAGAGAGAGCGAGAGGAGAGAGAGAGAGAGAGAGAGAGAGCGAGAGAGAGAGAGGAGAGAGAGAGCGAGAGAGAGAGAGAGAGGAAGAGAGAAGGAGAGAGAGAGAGAGAGAGAGAGAGAGAGAGAGAGGAGAGAGAGAGGAGAGATGAGAACCGTTTTGGGGGTTTTGTTTTTAAGTGAAAAAACGGGTGAGACTGAAATCTCCAAATGGAGTAAAAAAGACATTGTTGAATGATTTGTGTGTTTTGATACAAGTAAGTTTGATCATGAAATAAGAAACAATTCTTAATAAATACTTAGACAATAACTCCAAAAGAGGATAGGATATTTTCCACAATATTGTCCAAGGGGGGCAGACTGTGTTGAGTCTATGGAAGCCAAAACAGAGTCCAGGGATAGTATCATAAAAAAGAAAATATTTGTTTGAGAGAGGGGAGGAAAGCTAACAGATACATGCATGGAGATGTAACTACATATCATGATATGATAGGAGGAGGCCACCAAATCGGTGGTCGACCGACCAGTGGCCATGAGGATTCCAAGAAAAAATAGCCATTAGAAATAACCATTTTTGGAAAGAGTGCAAAGTATTTTTTTTGTTCTTCTAATTTTTACTGCACAGCAAATTATTAGTGTTATATTATTATAAAAAAATTATACAATTAAAACTTAATAGTATGATACCTAATTTTCTCCTACAATTAATATGATAATAACTTAATTTTAAAATTAAAATTTAATTTTACCTTTTTTACCAGTTTACCCTACAAAACAACCATTTCATCCTTACTATATTATCTTACACAACAACATTTTCCTCCTTCTACGTTCAACTAAGAGTACCAAATACACAGACCATTGTAAGCCTTTAATTTTCCTTTTTGATAACCAAGAGAAACAAGAAGATACTATTTTGAAGCTTTTTTATTTTGATTTTTTAGTGGTTATTTTTCAAGTTTTGTTTCTATTTAGATTTATGATTTATGGTGTCTAGATTTAAGGTTTATTGTAAATTTAAAAATATAAATCGTACGAGTTTTAGTGAGTGTATTTTTTGTATAAACCAGACGAAGAACACATGATTTCCGCTGACATCAAGCAAGAACATATGGTTTCTGGACGGGCAATAACCATAATAACATGTGCGCAAGAACATATGGTTTCTGCACGGGAAAAAACCATATTAAGATGTGCGCTAAATGTTTGGCGTGCAGAACTGTATGTGAATCAAATATTTGGCACGAGGCTGTTGTGGGTTTTCAAAATTATCTGATCCATTTTTCTTCTTTATTTTGTTCATTTGGTCCTATTTGTGTTGTTTTTATGTTTAAAAAAACCTTGTTCTTCAAGAGTTCGTATTTTTAAGTAGGTTTACGTAATTTATTTTCTAAACTATGGAAGCCGCCGAAGGTTCAGGTGGGTCACGTATGAATTGAAATAGTTAGAGAGATGTGAGGGGAAATACAGTTAGAGATGATATTCTTCACCTCTTTGAGGTCCAATCATGAGAGGTGGATTTTGGCATGTCGAGATGGGGTTAAAGCGATATTGGATACAACATCTTTCGGTAGGCTAATCGAACTATGTCCAATTTCCATCCATACCGCGATTACGGAATCAGAAAACATATCGTTTCCATTTGAGCTTCGGTGAGATTATATCATCCTTGACGACGACTATACAATCACTGATATTAAGTTAGATGGTGGTGCCGTGTTGCTTCTTGAAAGAGATGACAACAAGGTGCAAGCCATTATCGATGTTGCTACACTCCTAGGTGTAAGTGTGGGTGAGGTTTCCACAAAAAGTGAACTTCGTAAACGGATTGGATTGAGCCACATTGTTATCCACACTAGGTTTATTTATCTAGTATACCACGGAAACAATCCTTTGCTCAGCGATGGGATGATGGATCAGACTGCATGTGCTTATCTTCTTCACATGTTCGGGTGTAGTACATTTGCTGAAATGAGCAATATGTACGTCAATTACAGGTATATGTTCCTCTCACAAGACTTGATCGGCCATATCCATCGTTAAGCTTGAGGTGTTGCGTTATTGACATATATTTATCATCACATTGGAGAGGCCTCTTTGCATGCGATGAATACCATTGGTATGTGTATCATACTCATCGACACTATGATGATGGATGATTTTCCCAACGTTCGTCTGGTTCAGCGTGTCGATTGCACAAAGAAATTTTCGTCGATTGATTGGTGAGATACAGGTCGCCTAAATTCCGATTTTCAGATAAAATCGAATTGAAGGATTATGTTTCACATTTTGCGGTGATCGATATAAGTTTTACCTTTTACATTAGGATGTTAATATGAATAATTTATGAAATTAGTTGTTTTAAAAAAATTGTACTTTATATTTATATTATTTTGTTTCCATTTTTTTTATCTGACTGTACGATACACAATCATTTTCCATTGTAGCAAATAGTTTTTGTGTTACGTGTACAATCTGAATTGTAGTTTTTTCTTCAATAAACATTCGAATGAATGCTTTTATTTTAAACATTTATGCATTAGTTTTATTCTAAATTATCCGGATTATAGTTATTTTTGTTGTAAACATTCATAATTGTCATTGTTTTTGTTTATCATAGGACGAATCAACATCTTATCTTTCATCTTTAGAGATTCATTGCAAGATTCATAATTTAAGTACATTGATTCTGGCTTTAATTATATCATGAACGTTCACAATATTTATTTTTTCCTTCCGCTAACTGTTAGTGGCTAAAAAGTGTCTTCCGTCAATGATTGGCGATAAGAAGGTAATTCATGCTAGTGGTTGGCGGTACCCATGTAAATTCCGCAAACATTATGGCGGCAATAAGGTAATTTCTACCAATATTAATTGCGAAAAAACAGAAAGTGGCTAAAATTGTGTGTTTATTGTTGACATTCATTGGTGAAATTTACCTTCTTTCCACCAATATTTGGCGGCAACAAGCAAGAATAATAAAAAAAACTTTGTGTTTATCGACGTTAAAAACAATTGGGAAGTCAATCCATAATAATTAGGACGTGCGTCTCAACTTAATTAGATTTTTTAGGTTACGAATGTTTGTCTCAACATAATTGGATTCTTTATATTAGATTATCTTAAAGTCTTTACGACTATAAATACAACCCAAATAACATAAACTATCCATCAATCTAAATCTCAAACTAAGAAACTTTTAATATGTCTTGAAACCAAATTTAATATGATTAGTTGAGGATAGCGGTTTCACGGTTTAGAACTCAACGAAGACATGACCGTTCGAAGTTGCTTTTAATGTTATCTTTTGAAAATGTATCAACTATATGGTATCGGTCGTGTTTCATCATCGTGGTTTAACATACGAAAATTAATTTTAGAGAAAGATGAATTGATTTGAAGGCTAAGGTGTATCAATTCTTATTTTAAGATGAAGACTCTAACGGGTCGACCATGATTTAATTGTAGGACCATTAGGAATGATCTATTATGTGTTATTTTATGTAATATTTAAAATGAAGTTTTGATCTTTACGTAGTTTATGTTAATTTTTTATTTCTGTAATATAATCAGAATAAATGGATATCGTTGTTAACACTAGTTGTTCTAAAATAAAATGAAAATACATTAAATAACTAGTCCAATTTACAATTTCCGCTAACATAGAGGTTCCCATCAACTACAGTTTCCCGCCAAAGAAGATTTCCGGCCAACTATAACTTCGCACCAGTTGCAAGTTTGTTAATAAATAACTTTACAAACATAGTATATTTATTTATTTTCTCAATATTATAAATAATCAAAAGTTTAATTGTATAATATGAAATAGATTATTCAAGGAGACCAGCTATGATGTTTTTTTAGTTTATGTTTTATGTTTTTAAGAGTTCATAAATGCTCGTTCCTAAGTTGCGCGGGAAAAATGCAAACACCCATAATTATTTAAAAAGCAAGTGAGTTTTCATGAAAATATAAAAAGGCTAATAAAATTTGCAAATAAACCAACATTAAAGACCTTTTGTTAGGTCTATCAGGAATGACTCGTATTCTCCGGTTTGTACTTCAGATGGTACCGGTGTAGGATATCGTAGTGGCAAAAAATTGATAATTCTTTTAAACAATAAAACTGATAAAGGTTTAACTTCTTCTGTAGTAATGTACATCCCATAAGAACTATCGTTGGTGATATGAAAGTAGGATTTTGAGGATTAAATTGTAAATAATATAAATTTAAGGGTTAAATTGTAAATAATGTAAGTTTAGTCCTTAAACTGCTTGTAATATAACTTTTAGAGAACATTTGTGATTATGTATAATTATTAAGGACTAAAGAGAAATTTGTCCTCTTTTGTAACAGATTTTGCTTTTGAGGCTAAGTTTTGGCTCCTCTATATAAAGGGTAATGCTACTCTAATAAAGGGGTTCAACACTTTTTCTATTGAACTCATTTGTACTTGAACTTTCTCTCTCTAAAAACTCTCTAACTCTTTCTCTCTCTAGAGTTCTCTTATAACAATTTACTAAGTTGAAATATTAACTCATCAAATTGGCAACTTCACTGGGGACTGAATAGAAGAAATCAGTGACTTACTCTATTTGAAATTGATACAATCTTGTTGTATTTTTTGTTCAAAATTGTTACGATGAATCCTAAGAACAATCATATGCTTCGATCAGCGATGGAAACTCTAAAAGATGATTTACAGAGAGACGGAAGTAGACCTGATGGATCATCTCTGATCCAAACTCAGTCTGATATTGAGGTACGAATGAGCAAGCTTTTAGACAAGATTAATGCATTAAATGAGAAGTATGAACGAAGGGAACAAGAGATCTACTCAGCAAAGTTAAATCTGAGGTTAGACAAGAAACAAAAAAGACTGAGATGGGAGGTCAGTCGGATCAATTTTTTCATGATCAGCGCGCTAAATCTGAGCACAAAAAAGCGCGTTTGTGTCTCTTAAAGAGCGATTTTCATCTCGTAAAGGGAAAAAAAATATAAACACTTGTACGTAACCTCTAAAGACGAGGAGGTAGAAATCTCAGTTTCGAGTTTTAAGAGATACAAGGTTCTTCGAAAGAGGAATCAGACAGAGATCAGTAGAGGAAACATAAAAAGGAAAGTAAGTCTAAAAGAGATAATGTTCCTCGTTCTACATGGTACGAAGGAAGCACTTCGAATCAGTATGCTGAAACTAATCGAAATCTATATGTTACAATGGGAACAGATGATCAGTTTGTTCAAGGTGTCGACTGGAGAAACTCTCCATTGACAAGTGAAATTTGCTCCATGACGCTTCTAAAGCGTTTTGACATTTCCAAGGTAGAAAAGTTTGATGGGATGCAGGATCCCGATGATCACATTGAACAATTCAAGAATTATATGATGAATTTTTAAGATGACGTCTGGCTGGCGTGTCGTACATTTTCACATACTTTTAAGGGAACAACTCTAAAGTGGTACAATTGGATTCTGAGGGGATCCATTTCAAATTTCATAGATTTTTATACTGCATTTCGAAGGCAGTTTGTGGGGAGCAAAGAAATGAGAGCAAATGATGATACCCTTATTCAGTGCAAGCACGAACCTGGAGAAAAGTTGAAAGATTATACAAAGAGATTTGTTTTGACCAAAGCTAGTTTGGACAATTGTGAAGAGAATGTGGCGATGGCATCTTTTCGCCAAGGATTATTGCCAGGGGATTTGGATAATGAAACAACGAAGAGAAGAGCCTTAACTTTTGGAGCTTTGATGACTCAAGTTGAGGATCTGATCAAAGTCGAAGAGTCGATTAGAGTCCGAGGCGGACTAGTTAACACTCCGAAGAATTCGGGACAGGCGGCCAATAACTAGGAGCAGCCCTCGAATGGAAATGGAAATAGTAATCAGCAATCACGACAAAAGAACAACAATTTTCCTCATCTGAGTGGTGGATATCTAAATCATGATCCATCCAACACTTATAACAGGCCTAGACCAAATCGATGGGTCAAACCAGAATATTATGCTGACCTAACAGAGAATGTATTTGTGATTAAGGATAAGACTAAGAGCTTCGAGAATTTTAGGAAGCCATCTCCAATTAGTAGGCCAAGGGAGGAAATGAATAACAAGTTTTGCAGATATCATGAGGATATTGGGCATGATACAAATGATTGCATTGCTTTGAAGCAAAAGATTCAATTTTTGAATTAAAATGGAAAGCTCCTGACTTATTTGAAGTCGCAGGGGAGCGGATCGAAAAATAATGTTGCATCAACTTCAAAGGTTGCACCAGCTGAGAATTTGATGATTTTGGATTCACAAACTTAACCTTTTGGTTCTTTTTCTAAGTATGTGAAAAAAGATCCGAACATATTGCTTCTGATGACGGTCGAAGAATCGTTAGCCATTTTCGGAGGCGATTCGATGACTGGTAATTCGGATAGTTCGAAGAAAGGGCATATTGTCAATTTGACAACTCAAATTGAAGGGAAAATGTCTACGCATTTGTATGGAAATAAAGCTATTCCCTTCATTTTGCTTGATGAAGATGATCTACGAGGGACTGTAGGACCACATGAAGATGTTGTGGTTATTGGAGCAGAGGTGGCTGGCATCAAAATTCGACGTGTGCTGATTGACACTAGCAGTTCTGCTAATGTCCTTTTTAAATCCACCTATGATAGAATGAAAAATCCACCTCAGATTTCTCAATCAGATCGAAAGATTATTTGATTCACGGGTGTAACAGCTCGTGTTGTTAGAGAATTCGAGGGTGAAGTGAGTTTGGGAAAATGACCATTTAAGAATAAAGGTCCAGGTACTTTTTGTGGTGGTGGACTGTTCCACAAGTTACAATGCTATTTTTGGAAGATCGTGGCTTTCAATAATGTGTGGGGTTGTGTCTACAGTTCATTAGTGTTTTAAGTATGTGGTTGGAGATCGAGTTGGGGTCGTTTGAGGCGATCAGAAGGTTGTTAGGTAATGCTACGCCACTGCACTTCGGATCCGAGGATCCAACAGTGGAGACTTAATGCATGAATAACAGTTAGAAGATGTACCCTCGGATTTAGAAGAAAGGGTTGATGATCCGAGGGAAACCCTAGGATCTTTAACGGTAAGTGAAGAGATTAAGGAGTTCACTTTTTTGGAAGGAAATGTGCTTCGAATTGGAACCTTATTGACCCCGCTTTTACGTCAACAACTGCTGGATTTTTTATCTTCTAATTTGGATGTCTTCGCTTGGAGGACAGAGGATGTAACAAGAGTACCAATAGAGGTAATTCGTCATAGTTTGGCTATTGATCCGAAGGTTAAGCCGTTTATTCAATAAAGAAGAGCATTTTCCTCGGAGAAGGCATAAGCAATTGTTGCCGAAGTGGATCGATTATCTAAGGTCGGACACATAAGGTAGTCACAGTATTCTTTATGGATGACAAATCTGATTGTTGTCAAAAAGAAGAATGGGAAATGAAGAATGTGTGTGGATTTTACAGATTTGAATTGAGCCTGTCCCGAAGATCCATTTCCTATTCTTCGAATAGATCAGTTGATTGATTCTACATCAGGCAATAAAATTTTAACTTTAATTGATACTTTTACAGGATATAATCAAATCCAAATGGATCCAAAAGATCAAGAATGCACAACTTTCATAACTTATACGGGCCTGCACTGTTATAGGGTAATGTCTTTTGGATTGAAAAATACTAGAGCCACTTATGAGAGATTGATGAATAAAGCTTTTGCTACTCAAATCGGAAGAAATATGGAGGTACATATAGATGACATGGTGGTAAAAAACTCAAAGGATGAAACGTATCTTGATGATTTAGAGGAAGTTTTTTGAATTTAAAGGCAATCAGGTTAAAGTTAAATCCTGAAAAATGCACCTTCAGAGTTCGATCGGGGAATTTTTTAGGTTTTGTCATCAGTGAAAAAGGAATAGAAGTTAACATAGAACAATTGAAAGCCTTGATAACAATGAATTCGTCTCGGTCTATCAAAGAAGTGCAAATTCTGACAAGAAGGTTAGCAGCACTTAATCGATTTATTTCTAGATTTTCTGCCAAATGCTTTCCTTTCTTTCAAGTGTTACAAGGACAAAGCAGGTTTGAATAGACATCGGAATGTGAAGCAGCATTCACAAACATAAAAAAAAATTATCATCACCAGAGATTTTGCCAAAGCCTCGAAATTGGGAGAAACTATTTTTGTACATCGCGGTATCGGATTTTGCACTGAGCGCAGTATTAATCAGTGAGGATTCAGGATTTCCGAAACCGGTGTATTACATTAATAGAATTTTGTGGCAGCAGAAAATAGATATATGAAATTAGAAAAATTAGCATTAGCACTGGTGATTGCTTCTACGAAGATGCGTCAATATTTTCAAGCTCATACTATTGAAGTCCGAATTTCATTCCATTTGAAAAATGTTTTGCAACGACCTGATATTTCAGGGATAATGACCAAATGGTCACTGGAGTTGGAAGACTATGACATTTTGTTTACACCTCGAACAGCAATAAAGGCGCAAGCACTGGCAGATTTTTTTTATTGAATTCCATTCGAGTCGATCAGATGAGGAAGAAAGTAAAGAGGATACTCCAGTAAATTCGAGGTGGGTTGTCCAAACATATGAAAGATCTAGTGTTTCAGGTTGCAATGCTGGGGTTCAGTTAATAGCTCCAACGGGAGAGACAATGATTCAATCTATTAAATTTTGTTTTCATGCTTCAAACAATGAAGCTGAATACGAAGCTGCTCTAGCAGGTTTAAGATTAGAAAAGATTTGTGGAGAAACTTTAGTGTGTTTGGAAACGGATTCTCCGTTGTTAGCAAATCAGGTATCTGGATTTTCCGATGCATGAAAGGATCATTTGATTTTATATTTTCGGAAACTTCGGAATTTAGTGCTTCTTTTTTACAATGTTTTTATGGAATATATTGGGCGAGGGAGTAACATGGTTGTTGATTCTTTGGCAAATGTCACTTACAATGAAGAATATCCTTAGATTTTGTTACAAGAAAATCCTTCAATTGTTACACAATCTAGCCAATGTGAATGTACAGAGGAATTTTTTGTTACGTCTGATGTAATTCGAGGCGTTTGGTGATCAGCTATTCTTAGTTTCTTGAGTCAAGGAATACTACCGGATGATTCACAATTGGCCAAAAAATTGAGAAGTAAAGCCTCCGGATATACTGTACTGGATGGATTATTGTATAAAAATGGCATTGAGCAGGCCATTGTAACTATATTTAAGCAAAATAGAATCACAAGAAGTATTATCAGAGTTGCATGATGGTGAAGGGCCAGATCATTGTAGGTTTAAAGCTCTGTCACGTCGATTTTTACTTGCAGGGTTCTATTGGCCTACAATCATGAATGATGCTAAGAATTTAGTTCGAAGTTGTGATACTTGTCAGAGATTTTCCAATGCTATTCACAGACCAGCAGCATCGTTTATGTCTATATCCGAGGCAATACCATTTGATAGATGGGGGATTGATCTGGTGGGACCTTTGCCGATGGCTTCTGAAGGAAGACAGATGATAATTGTAGCGGTGGATTATTTTACAAAGTGAGCAGAGGCAGAACCGTTATCAGGGACAAAAGCAAAAGACGTGATCAAATTTATTGTTAACAATTCTGTTGTCGTTTTGGAGTTCCTCGAAGAATTACAACACATAATGACCCTCAATTTAATAACAAGGAGATGGCTGCATTTTATACTTCTAAAGGAATTCAACAATTCTTTTCGATGGCTTTACATCCTCAAGCTAATGGATAAGTGGAGGTAACAAACAGAACAATTTTAGATGGCTTGAAGAAGAATTTGATTGGGGCAACAGGAAAATGGCCAAACTATTTGCAAGAGGTGCTTTGGGCTTATCGGAAAACTCCTAGAGAGGCTACAAAGGAGACTCATTTTGCTTTGGCATATGGAATGGATGCAGTCAGCCCCATAGAATCTACGATGTCATCTTTTAGAATAAGTCAATATTCTGAAAGATCTAATGATGAAGTTCGAAGGAAAAATTTAGATTTGATTGAGGAGAAAAGAATTCGAGCTCATTTGAATGTAATCCACTATCAAACTCTTATGAAGAATAGATATGATTCGAAGATAAAAATAAGAGAGTTCAAAGAAGGTGATAAGGTGATGAGAAAAGTTTTCTTGCACACAAAGGAGAAAAACCTTGAAAAAATAGCTCTGAACTGGGAAGTGCCTTATATGGTTGTTGAGAGGATAAAACCAGGGTCTTATCGTCTTTGCGATTTTCAAGGGAGGATGCTTCAGCACCCATATACAACACTTGAAGCTTTATTGGGAATAAATTTGTTTGTATTTTGGAATTTTTACTTTTAAATGGTGCACTCTTTCCTATCCAGTTGGTCCAGGAAGGTTTTAATGAGGCGTTGTGTACATATTCAGTATTATCAATAAAGTTCGTTTTTGGCCAATGGTTGTTTACACGTACTTATCAAAGACTATATTAACAACTTATCAAAGACCGATCATCTTTGAAGTTGGTTAAGAGTAGAATGTTCCAAAGTTTTTATAACATTTTTCGAAGAAACAACCATGTTTAATAATCAAATTTACAATTTTTTCGACGTGAAAGCTTAACTAGCACACTGAGAATTTTTCGAAGCGCTACCATGTTCACCAATTTTGTTAAGGTATTTGAGATGGTAATTTTACAGTTTATAATTATATTTGTTTTTTAAAATTTAGCATCGAATAATATGCGAAGATAATAATAAAACAAGGAAATCGTTTGTCGATTAGATTAATTTGTTGAAGTACAAAAAGCAATTTTTTAACCTCACAAACACAAAAAATATGGTAAAGTTAATCAGACGACTCCTCCTCCTTGGATGATTCATCTTCGTCTTCATCTTCGGATGACGAATCATGTTAAAGCAAACGAATCAATCAAACCTGAAATCTAGTTTTGGAAGGTCATTCCACCATATCCATGGAAGAAATCTAATAAATTCCACCATGTGGTTTGTGGAATTATAGTCTTTTCTTTCAAAGGCTGGCAGGAACTGTCATCTTTTCCGTCGCATTGTTGGCGGAAATTATCGTATTTTTTGCTACGACGTTAGAACACTATCTAGGCGTATGTCTATGGTGGAAACTGAAACTTTTGGGTTTTTGAGAAAAACTATTTAAAAAAAAGGTGTACTCTTCCATGTTAATGGTTGTCTATATAAAAAAATAACTTCTTCGTCTATTCCGGTCATGATTTGAGTTTTTAAAAGTTAGAATAAAAATAATTGTGATTATAGTTAGTTTTAGGAATGTTTAGTTATAGGTTTTAAGGATTGTTTATGCAACGGTATTCAGTATTTAATTACATAAATCATAAATAAATAAATAAATAAATAAATAAATAAATAAATATGAAACTTAAGATTTTAAAGATATTTTCATCATTTACATTGTTAAAAATCAAAATGCAATTATATGAATCAATTTTGATATTTTGTAGCAATTTTCAAAATAATCTTATTATTCAATGTTTTTACTTTGTTGCTTTTGTTTATGATTAGTGCAATAATAATTTTTAGTCGAAAACATTTAGTTTTTGCCTTAACATTTAAACTTTTACCCATAATTTTGGAAGTTTCTACTGGAAAAAAATCCTAGTACATTCATCAAATATTTAGTGTAATTTTTGGTAGGTTCAACATGCCATCATAGTTTGTTTTCAACATAAATCTGATGCATAGTAGATCAGTTGTCTTTCGTAAAGACATATCCATAGTGTAATCCATATTTATGATTGAATTAAGAAAAAAATCTAATCTTCGCTATATCTTGTATGAATAGTATAAAATAATATAAATTGTTTTTCCTAACTTTCATGATTCTACTCTCCCCTTTGCCTTCTGGTCCATGGCCTTTTGACCATGAGACAGTGAACCTTTCTGGTATAGTAGTCCTAGTCTTCCAGATGCTAAGCCATCATCTCTTTTTAGGCTTATTTTCTGACATATCCTCTCTCTTTTGTAGTATATCCCCTCCATTTGAAGCTTCTACTCTTGAACACCACCTCTTCTCAATATTTGTGTGCTACTAGAAAAATAATTTCCAGACTTTTTTCCTCTCTCAAGCCATTAACCAGCAATCTAACTGGCTATTTTTTGCACTTGTTGCTCTGTATCTCCCTCTGAGACAAGCTGTGAGAAAGTCATATTCTCTGCATCATCTCTCTTGTTGTTGCCCTGTTCAAAATTTTGACCTCAATAACAAAATCAGAAGCTATATTGCATATCCTATGAACTACCTTCTTTATAATTCCAATTTTATTTTATCATCCATATTACTCTAGCCCTAAGACTAACCTTAGTTCTCAGTTTACCTCATTCCATAAATTATAAAACTTTAAACCTATACATCACAAAAAAAACAAAAGATTGGCTTGTTCCGTGCATCTTATTCTCTTTTTCCTTTTTTACTATTGTGAAACCTGTAATAAATTAAACCATTCACAAAGCTACCTTGCAAACTTCTCAAAATGAATTATGGTTTCAATTTTCTTTCTTCTTACCCCTCTCTCCTCATAACATAACATAGATATCAAAGACCTGTACATCTCATATCAGCCTACTGTTAGACCATATTTTATTAAGCTTGTATTCTATCAAACCATCCAGCATTTATTTACAGACTCACAAATCAACCACAACTTCTCACAACTATACTCTTACATTAAACACCATTCAACTCTCCTATCATCCGTACCATCTCAAACCATCCATATCCTAATCACAGAATATCATAACTTTCTTAACTACTTCTTGCTAAAATGTTACTAAAATAACCTTAAAAAACTCATACCTTTCAGATCTTCAATAGCCTCTTCCTCTCTGGATGCTACCTCTGCCTCAAATTCCCCCTTAATTTTATTTTGTCTTGCGAAATCAAATGGAATACCAAGTTATTTTCCTTAAAGTAGCTCTCCCAAATCTCCCTTGTTATGGTTTTTATCCCTTCAAATGTTGGCCCTGCCTCTTCACTTCCTTTGGCCCCCGTGACTCCTTAATTATGTCTTACTATCCTACCATTAACCCCGCTCAAAAACATCTTTTAAAAAATCTCTCGCTGAATCTCAGTTCCATATGGAATCTGGTTTGAGAGCCATATTTTCATATTTTACATACGCTGATTTCTCTCCTTCTTCATAACCGGTTAGCCAATCCCCCAGCTTCAAGAGTCATATATTTTTTCAAACAACCGACTCTCCCTTGAAACCTACCCAACACCTTCCCCTCTATCCCACCTCTCGTGATCCTTCCTTGGTGGTTAATCATCAACCGAAGTTGAATGTCTTCTAACAAGACTCGGTCGTCAACATTGAAGGTCTACTTAAGGGGTATCAGGCCCTTCCACTATCGAGCATTTATTTTTCCCTTCATCCAGTAACCTCATCGTTGGTTGATTTCTCTTCATGGCCTACTATATGTAACTCTCTTCTTTCTATCGGTGTTGAGACCTTTATTGCGCCATCTCGAGCTTCACAAAATGGTACACTTTTCACCTCTTCCTCGTTTCATGCTATTGATATTCTTCTTCCATACTTCTTTGTCATAGCCGCATGGCTCTCATGGTAACTCGAATTTGGGTGGTGAGGGAGTAGGTTCAGCTAATTTGGATAGATTAGCCTTAATGGCCAACTAGTTCCATATTTTTTCTCCATTGGGCCTTTCAGGTCATCTACAATCTAATTCACTTCGTATCCCAACTCTCTTACACCAATTTCTAGCCCATAACCCATAGCCCAATTTTAAATGAATTGGATCATTTGAATATGGTTGGGCCTATTAGCCCATATCTTCCCTCATCTTCCTTCGTCCAAAAGCCTAGCCCATAATTATCCAATTTTCTTCTATTTAATATCCCCAAAATTTCCTTTTTCCACATCATCCAACCCATCATCCAAAAAATCCACTTCCTCACTCCTCTCATTTAATCCATCATTTATAAACCTTCATCTTCAAATCCATCTTTGACTCATAAATTAGGAGTTTCATGTCCTCTTTCCATCAATTTTTGTTGTTTCTCTTCTCTTTCTCCTCATAAAATTGGAGGAAGAGGCCTTAAAGGAAGGAAATTTGAAGACAACATCTACTCCTAACAAATTAAGAACCCCAATTTTTTCAAGTCACCATATTGTCACCCATTCGCATCTAATAATTCCACCAAAAACATTATCATGCCTAGATCCTCCAACTCTCTAGCGTCTTCCCATCACTATACCTATTTGACTAAACATACTTCATCTACCCATTCATCTTGGGTCGATACATTTTTGGGTCCTAAAATGATATGGACCATTTTAGTACTTCGTATCCTCCAAAATGATAATAATGTAAATGATTTAGTGATTGATAATGATGTCATTCATGACAACTCAGATTCTTAGTGTTCTTTCCTTTTCGATTATTTCCTTCGAGAAACTCTTAATCTTATGCAACTTAAAGCTAATGTGGTGGCCATTTATGGGAGATTTGGTCTCGAGGAATTCACATGCATCCCAAGATAATAATTCTACTTTGAGTTCCACTTGGAGGAGCATGCTAATGATGTCCTTAATAATTCCCTTTGGCATTTGTGTTGGCCTCCTCGTGATCTTGAAGAGTTGGGAACCCTTAGCAACCTTATCTAATGATTTGTTTAAGGAAATTCCAGTTTGAGATAATAAAATTAAATTACCATTGGAACTTTGGACCTCCAAGGCCCTCAGTTGCATCGGTTTTGTGTTGGGTTATTCTTTTTATAGAGACAAACAGACTGAACATAAAGATAAACTTAAGTTTCTGTATTTATGTGTTGATCAAAACTGGCTCCAATTTGTCCATTGTGGTCGAGTATGAATGCATGAAGAAACTTACCTCAGTCACGATTGAGTATCAGGGCCTCCCACCCCACTCCACTAAATGCATCATTTTTTTTCATAGCTCAGAGAACTATTATGGTTCCTCTTTTGTTTCACTTACTCGTGCAGTGCCACCCTTCCCCTCTGGCTTTTTATGTTTTTACCATTATCGCAAAATAATGCCCAAAATTTATTTTTGTATTAACACAATCCTGATTTTTTTAAATAACATTTTTAGTCCCGGTGTTCGAAAAAAAGTAGAATTTATAGTTTTCGATTAACCAGAGAAACTGACACGTAACACCTCAAACAATAAAACTTTTGTTGCGAATTTGGTTTCCAATTGTACCCATAATATTTCCACATCACCATTCATGTGGATGTCATGTAAGATAAAAACAATTATCCTCAAATTTGTTTTTAAGATTTACCATCTCAAATTGGATCGGCTAAGTGATAGACAATAATAATAGCTACTATGTTCCAACCAATTGGTTATTATATTGACACAATTTTTTTTAATATAATTGAATACAACTTTGTGCTAAATTTTTAAACAAAATTAATAATTTGAACAAAAAGATAATAATATGAATTTTGTTTTAAAAAATGTAATGAATATAACTATCAAATGATATTGCATTGTTTTTTTGGTAAAAAAAGTACATAAATATAAATTCAACCCATTAATATAAAAAAAAATTCAATTCATGTTAATTTCGTTTAAAAAACATAACATGATATACGGATTGGATTCGATTCAAATAGGGGATTTTAGGTTAGAATTACTTATGTGAATCTGCCTCAAGACTTTCATTCTAACCATCATTTGGGCCATAGCATATCACATTGCAAGAAGAACAAGTTTGAAAAGAAGACTGATGCTAGTAGTACACAGAAAAATGAAGAGATTTTACTGTCTCAAATAAACAACAAGAACTTGAACAAAAATTTCATCAAATTTGTTGTAGTTAATCTGGATAAAGACATTACTTCTGCTCAAGGAGCTCAGAAAAATGAGATTACAAATAAAGTCGATTATAATACTCATAAGCAAGGCGAGATCATTCAAGTTATCCAAAATCTTGACTATGGTTATCATGTTGTTGTTTAGATTTTGTTAATCTTCACACATAAACTTCTTCCCCAAAGCCTGCTAATATTGGTAGCCAGCAAAACTCCTCAAGAAGAAGTAGCATCAACACAAAGCCTTTAATTGGATCACCAGATTTCTACAGAGATGAACAATAAAACAGCTTTAGAGAAATCTTTGATAAAAGGATTAAGGAAGTTAAAGGAAAAAACTAAAAGCAATATCATCAAAGCTCTTCAATCCATAGGAACAAGTAAATCTAAAATTTCTCATCTTAATAATGATTAATGTGTTAAACTGGAATATCAGAGGAATTAGAAACAAGTCTTCTCTTAGGAGACTCAATTACCTTATCAAAAAAAAATAATGTTAAATTTGTTGTTATTCAAGAACTTTTGATTAGTTCTGATAACATGAGGATTATTCTTTAAAAAACTAGGTTTTAAAAAGTGTAAAGCCAACAGTTCTAATAAACTTTGGATCTTTTGGCATGAAGACATCACTGTAAATGTTAAAATTGACCATATTCAGTGCATTCGTTCTGAAATTAGTTACACATGTGGTACCCACTGCATCTTATTAACTGTTATCTATGCTAAGTTCCAGAGAATCAATAGAATTAATCTCTGGAACACTCTTAAGCTCATCTCTAATACTAACATGGACTGGATGATTTGTGGTGACTTTAATGTCATTGCATATATTGATGAGCAGCTTGGGTATTCTAGTTTCTGTCAAAACAATTCTAATGATTTTAATGAGATGATTAAGGATTGCAAGCTTGTAGATACTAGATTTGCAGGTTCTAAATACATTTGGTCCAACAAGTTCAAGTGGAAGTGTCTTGACATGGTGTTCATTAACACTAGACGTCTAAAAAAATTGTTGTTACTAAAGTAATTCATAAAGCCAGATTTTGCTCTGATCATATGCCTTTACTGATCTCTATCTCTAAGGACGATAATAGTATTAAAAAAAGCTTTAAGTTTCTTAACATGTGGTCTTTTGATTATGACGTTTTGCCTTTTATTGAAAAGAACTGGAATCAGGAAATTACTGGGACCCTTTAACTATATTTTAGAGAAAGTTAAAAAGGCTTAAGTCGGGTTTAATTAGCTTGAATAAGACATACTTTGGTAATGTTTTCAATAAAGTGTATGCTCTTGAAGATGAGGTTCAAATGCTGGAAATCAAGAATTAAGAACTCAATAACAATGAGTCTAAAATTCACCTCTCTAAGGCCAATGCTCTGCTTATTCAGGCTCAAAAAAAATGCAAGAATTATTCTGGATGCATAAATGTTATGCTAAGTGGGCTACTGATGGTGATAGAAATACTAATTTTTTTATAGATATGTGAAAAGAAAGAGAAAAAAGCATAGCATAAATGAAATTAAAGAATATAATACTTGGATAACTGATAGAGCCGCCATTGGTCTTTCCGCTGTTAGTTATTTTAAAAATATTTTGACTGAATATCCTTACAGAGACAAAACTGATGAGGATGAGTACATGAAGGATACTATCTTCAACAACATTCCTCATCTGCTCACCAGCAATGATAACCTGGATCTTCTGTTTATGCCTGATGAAGAAGAAATCTGGTTAATCATTAATAGTCTGAATCCTTCTGGAACAACATGTATGGATGGCTTTAATCAACATTTTTATAAAGTTTGTTGGACCATCATTAAGCAGGATCTCACCCAAGCTATGAAATACTTCATGTTGGGAAATCACATCCCTAAGGGAATTCTCGTTACTGCATTTTTTTAGTCCATAAGAATGATAATCCTACTAGATGGAAGGATTTCAGACCTATCAGTCTTTGTTCTTTGCGGAATAGGATCATGTCCAAGCTCTTAAACAATAGGATTTCTAAGATTTTTCCTAAAATAAATTCTATCAATCATGGTGGTTTTGTTCCTTGTAATTGTATCCAAGATCACATTCTGACTACTAAAGATCTTTTATATGACCTTAATAGAAATGTTAAGGATAATAACATTTTAATCCAGCTTGATATGTCAAAAGCATTTGACAAGCTTACTCACTATTTCATCCTTAAAGTTCTCAATAGCTTTGGTCTCTCTAACATATTTATCAAAATCATTAAGAATAATATATGTTCCGTGAATGTTTCTATGCTTATCAATTGGGAAGCCATTAGATTTTTCAAAAATTTGAAGGGCCTGAGACAGGGAGATCCTATCTCTTTTAGTCTCTTTATTATTGATGAAGAAGTCTTTATTAGAGGGCTTAATAAGTTGTTTATCTCTAACAAGTTTATGTATTATAAAAGTAGAAATACTCTTCCTATTAATACTCTTTCTTTTGTAGATGATATCTTATTATTCACTAACTGAAATAGTCTTTATCTAGACATTCTTAGTTTTTTCTTCAGAAATGTCAGGATGTATCTGGCCAATTGAGTAATAAGGACAAAACAAAAATCCTTACTGCTTCAAAGATGAGCTCTCTTAAGCTAAATATGGTCATTAGCAAGAGTGATTTCTCCTCTGGCACTCTTCCCATTGATTATTTGGGTATCACTGTAAGTACTAGGAATACTTCTATTATCAATGCTAATCTTCTGTACAAAATTAATAACATGATCAGAGAATGGGACTTTGTGCACCTTTCTTTCACTGGAAGGTTAATGTTAATCAATTATGTTCTTATGAGCATCTCCCTTTACTGGATGCAAAGGAACTTTCTCCCTAAAGGTGTTATTCATAAGATTGAAAACATTTTCAATAAGTTCCTTTGGGGAACTACTAGCTCTGACCATAAAATGCACTGGTGTAAATGGAGTCACATTTGTAGAAATTTTAAAGAGAGAGGCTTGAATGTTAGGGACTTATTTGAGATGGAAGATACTATCTCCTATAAGTTATGGGCTAATATTAGAAATAACAAAACGATTTGGTCTAATTTGATGCATAATATATATTGCAAAGGTTTACACCCTCTGCAGATCTCTTATTCTAAACTAGGGTTTATGACATGGAAAAGGTTTGGAAAAGTTAAAAGCTTGGTTGAGCCTCGCATTAGCTGGAAATTAGGTGTTGGTCTGATAGACCTTTGGCTTGATAACTGGTCTAATAATCAACCTTTTCTAACTCTTGATGATAACGAGGACAACTCTTGGTTCAGAGGTGAAAAGGTTTGCAACTTCTGGTATAATAATGCTTGGAATCTTAACGCATAATCTAATCTTATTCCCAATAATGATATTGAGAGAATTCATAATTGCATTGTCAAGCCTAATACTGGAGATACTATGATTTGGAATGTGTCTAAGTATGGTAAGTTTACATTCAAAGAGACCTGGGATCAAATTAGATTGCATTACCAAAAGTATTATATTTTCAGTATTATTTGGAACATTCTAACTCCTAGGAAATATTCCTTTCTTCATTGGAAATTACTTAATAACTTCATCCCTATTGATTCTATTCTCCAGAGGAAGCATATCTATCTCGTCTCTAAATGCCAATTTTGCAGAAATACAGAGTCTCCTAATCATCTTTTTGTTTCTTGTGACTTTGTTTGGTCCATTTGGAATTTTTTTGCTGACATCTTTATCATTCAAATACACAGATTTATGACTATTAAGCATATTACTGGTATCTAGTTATGATCTTCTAATAAAAACATTCATGTTAGGCATGTTATTCCCTCAATTGTTTTTGGGATTATCTGGAAATCAAGAAATGATTCTAAAATAAATGATATTTCGGTGTCGATCAGTTCTGCTATTGCTCATATTTCTAACATCTTACATAATCTTAACTGCAATAATAAGTTCAAGCCTATTCATTGGTATAGGGATCAAAAGGTAGCTAATTTATTTGGTTGTCTTAATCATATCTTAAATAACAACTCTAAGCCTATCTATCTCAAATGGATCCATCCTAATGTGGGAAGATTCAAGCTTAATTCAGACACTTCTGTCCTTAGGAATGGTGAGGGATTTTGGAGGTTTTATAATTAGAGACTGTGATGGTAATTTAGTTCATGGTTCTGGCTCCCTTTATGGCAAACTTAGTCCTATAATAGTTGAGGCCATAGTTATGCTTGATGGTCTCAGTAAGGGTAAATACCCTTGTACCATTGATTCTATTCTTTGTTGCATCAGGAGATTGATTTTACATCCATGGTCTTGTCTCACATCTTCAGAGACCAGAATCAAGCTGCAGATTGGCTTGCTCGCTGGACTCTGAAATGTAAGATGAAGATTGTGCTTAATATCAATCAGATCCATGTTCAGTTAAAATCAATCCTCATTTTTTTAGAGCTTAGGTCTAGGTTACATTACAAACACTTAGCTCAAGTTTCAGGTTAAGTTTGTGTCTTAAAGTTTGTCTCGAAGCAGAATTCTTTGTCTAAAAGTTTCAGGATGCATTAGTTTACCTCAAGTTGCTGTCAAATCTTTGTGGCTCTTCGTAGCTCTGGATTTACAGTTCAGTGCCCTTCGTAGCTCTTACCTGCTCAGTGCTCTTTGGCGTCTCCCGGCCTCCCTGTTGTTGTTTGCTTTGTGCTTCTATCTCTGGAGCTTTTAGTCTCTCCATCATTTCAGTCAAGGGTCGCCTTATTCCAGTTGCGAGTCTAGCCATAGACTAGATGCATCTGCTAACTTTCTACAGCTTAGCTTTCGATTTCTTGTCAATTTCAAGTCATATCTTCTTCTTCTAAATCTTGGGGTGCTGCTTGAGTTCAAGGTTAATGTGGATTCCGTCGTAACCTTAGCTTCAAATTTCGTTTGGAGGGAGAAAGTGTTTATTTGGTACCTATTTTTAATTTTAAACTTGTAATTACTTTTAATCCTTATATTTTGTATTTCCTTTTTGGAACTTTAAATATCAATAAAATAGTTCTCTTGCTTAAAAAAAAGACTTAACTTAATCTTAGTATTTATATATTGTCATACTAAATTTTATTATTTATAAAACCAATTTACATGCATATGTTCATTTTATTTTATTTGTTTGATACGTCTTGGCAGAAGTAGTTGGGTAAATCAGTTAAAAACATATACAGTTAAAGATGTTTAAGTAGGATGCCATCTCTGCTTAGATTCGTTATACAACTGTTAACAAGTTTTATAAAAAAAAAAATTAATTAACTTGTAATCACTATAAAGTGAGTGTCATTCTATCTAATGGACTCTTTAACCAATTGGCTACATTTGAGATGTGGATATCAACCTAACGAAACACGTAATTCAAATAAACATTAAATAAAATCAAAAGAGAAAAAGAAAAAACCGGGGTTCCAACTAAATAGTAGTCACTGCTTGATTTTATTTTTATTTAATTTTTGGTTTAACTACTTAAGATACTCTTTACTGTTTTAGCTGAAGATTTGGTTGCGCAGCTCTATATGATATGCTTAGAGTCATGAGGATTGATTACAAAAAAATTAAAAGAACTTGTCCAATACCCAAAAAAGCTGAATCGAGAGAGAGATATTTTTTGAGGAGTGATAATTAGTAACGAAGGGAGAATTGGTCAGCATTTGACTCATTCCACTCCTTTCACTACTACTAGTACTACTACTAATGCTACTACTGCTTTAAGTATGACCAAAGACTATTCTATGCTGAAAAACTCGTTTTCTTTTCCTCAAGTTGAAAATAATTCCAACATAAATCTTTGTCTCCGCTTCACCTATAAGTACCACACCTTCACTTTCCTTCATTACACAAATCCAATAACCCTTCCTTGCATTCTTTTTCACTATGGAGAAAGAGATGAGCTACGAGAAGAAGATGCTGATTACCGAGCTACTCACCGGGATGGAACTCGCCAAACAGCTAAGAACAGCTACAACTAGCTGCGCCCAATCAAACCAAATACTATTGCATCAAATAGTATGTTCATTTGAAAAGGCTCTTTTCATTTTGAAACCAAATCAATCTGCACCAGACTCCCCAAATGGAAGTCTCAAGAGTGATGAATACGATAACCAAGATGGATCAAAGAAGAGGTAATATATATATATATATATATATATATATATATATATATATATATATATATATATATATATAAAAACAAAATATCGATAAACTCCATGATAAATGTTCATGTTCGAATTTTTTCTAAAAACGAAATTGGTGTTGCAGAAAGATGATGCCAAGATGGACAAGCCAAGTTAAGGTTAGCCTTGACAGTGGGCTAGAAGGACCTCAAGAAGATGGTTATAGTTGGAGAAAATATGGCCAGAAAGACATTTTAGCAGCAAAATATCCCAGGTCACTATTTTTTCAACATGTTTGAAATAAAGAATATTATAGAAATTATTTGAATCAAAGTTTTAACACATATTTCTTTATACCTGCAGAAGCTACTACAGATGCACTTACAGGAAACAAAACTGCTACGCCGTGAAACAAGTGCAAAGAAGAGATGAAGACCCTACTATCTTTGATATCACTTACAGAGGAACACATACTTGTTCACAGAATACAGTTCTACCGCCACCATCTCCTCAAAAACAAGAGGAACCAAGCAACTACCACCAATCACAAGACATCCAAAACCAACAAATCATACCTGCTTTCTCTTTTCCTTCCAGTTCAATTGATAATATTGGCATGTCCACCGCTCCTGAACAGAATTACTACTCGGAATTCGCTCACTATTCTGAGTTGGATCTGACTGGCTTTGTTTCGGAGCACACTTCAGCTACAAATTCTCCGGTTATAGACATGGATTTCCCCCTCGATCCAAATTTCTCATTCAACCCAGCATTTTTCTTTTAAATGGCATACAAATAAGGAAAAATATGAATGTGGTTTTAATTAGATGCTTAGTTAATCTGTGTGCTATTTACAATACTAGAATTCTTAATATTAACAAAGTTTTGTCACTAATTTGGTAAAGTCCTATTTGACATTTCAACAGGAAAATAATTATCTGTGGTCAAAGCTTCCACAAAAATACAATAAATATTAGGAGACAATATTGTAGGAAAGTAAGTAAAAAGATGATGCAAAAGGGAAGGATCCCATGTCATCAATCTGGCCGAAACATACTAAGGCTCTTAACCGGCCCATCAACATGCACGAACGAGTTGCAGAAGGGGCCTGCTGTTGAGGAAATAGACTCAAGAGTTGAAGAAAAATGCTAAACAAGTAGAGAAAGTATAAACATAGACAAATAAAAAACAGAAGAAAATACCTATATTATATAGACTTTTTAGAATCCTTAGCTTTGCGAAGAGCTTGTCTTAAGCCCAAGACAATGAATAAGTTTGTTAGAGTGAGAAGAGACTCGGCACCACCGTGTAGCCAATCAACGTTAGACAAGGAAGTACCGTAATGCACCTTTGCTGTATCAACCCACATACACATCATTTCAGCTTTAAGACTCATCATTCACTTATTTAACAGCAATAGACATCATTTGGAAGGAACAAATTACCGTAAATTCCAGCAGGTACTGACCATTAAAGACGTGGAATGCAAAACCCAAACTGAAAGTGGTTAGTTAAATTCACAAACAACAAACACCAGAAAACAATCACTAAAATCTGGTTACTTTCAAAAAGATTATGAGTAATATCTCGAAATTTCAACTACAAGTAGGTGTTTAGAGTTGAAATTGTACAAAACACATTCCAAAATCAACAATATCTCGCTAGTGTTCATTTCATCAGCACAAGAAAAGTGATCTGCGTGCAAAGCAATTAACAAAACAACTAAATCCAAATCAAAAGAGTCCAAGACTCCAAATTGTTTCACATTTCACCATGTTATTATACCTAGGAGTAGGAACTCCCTAATAAAAAAAAGTTACTTCCTCAAAAGCTATATATATTAAAACATAGCTTGAAGGAACAGGACATCTATCACACCTCCACCTTTTTCGCATATATGAATAGGTATAATAAAGAAGTATTCAATCCAAACCTGAGTATTTAAATCAATTAAACTCATTTCACAACCAAATGTCATGGTTCATATCTTTCAAACATAATCAAACTTATATGTAATCTATTACAATAAGAGAGAGATAGAGAGAGGCTCACTAGTGGCACCGACAAAGGCAAGCAAGAAATAGAAGCCAAAAAGAGTGAGTTTAGGAGCAGACTTGGATTTAGTGATGTAATACAAAAAACCTAAGTATGGAAACAGAGAAACCGCGAAAAGCTGTGAAGCTATACTCTGTGAGTCGATATTTGGTGACCATGGATCCACAGGAAGGAACCAGCCGCACACGATCCCTCCTCTTCTCTTTCTCTCTCTGTTAACCGTGAAATCTCTACTGAAATTGCATGTCCTGGATTTTGGAAGCTTTTGTGAGACAAAAGACGAGGAAGCTAAACTAGTTGCAGGTGCAAGACAATGGAGCAACATGGTTAATCGACAGGAGTGTTTGGTCTGATTTTGTCAAATGGATAACGGTATATCCTAATATAAAATAACCCAAATAAAAATAAAGTACCAAAATATACTCAAAACAAAGTTATTATCAAATTACTGATATTATTTTATTAAATTATATACTTTTATTAAAAGTTTCTACTAAATTTTGTAATTGATCGTAAGGAACTTTCGTATAAAATAATGTTTTTAGAACTTTCGCTCATATAAAATCTCAAACCCACTTTCCTCCGAAGATACTATATGTATGCTCCTATGCTTTAAGAATATGAACTTTAAGAAAATGTATAAACAAAGGCATATATCCATCGCCTAGTACTTTCGATCATTATAGAATTATACATATTGAGTCCGAAAATGCTTAGTTGATAAACACACTAAATATGTCTAATATCTGTTAGAATTTTAAACAAATAAATACAAATTTATGTAGTAAATTTAGCTACAAGATAAATTTACAGAAGATCCAACAAGTCTTACAAAATCCTTGGACAATAGAAATAGCATAATAAGGATAGACTAAGAAGTGGGTTGAAATGCAGCCTGTTCCTGCCACGCACCGTTCAAGTTTGACTGCCACAACCTTACCATCCCGTCGGTTCCGGTTGTTGCCAAGGTCATTCCGGTCATATCCCATTCCATCTCCCATACTTCTCCTTCATGACCGGAAAGCAATGCAACCTTCTCTACGGAAAGCCTCCCGTTCGAGTCAGGATTCGATCCAACTTGCCATATTCCAATGCCTTTATGAGTTGCAACACTGATAACCTCATATGGCCGCCCAATGTTTGGTGCCCATGAAACAGCATAGACTTTATCTCCCCTGTCTTCCGCCAAAGCCAGCTCTGCAACTGCCAACCATCTTTGATGAGCTTCATCGAATTCCCACACCTGTAGAGAATAATAGTAAAATTGTGAATGAAAACCCTACTGTGCTTAGCCTCATTTCTTATCACAACAAATTAAACACTAGATGCCCGTCTTTTATAGATTAAAAAATATAGTAGACCTTGGGAGAATTGAGCTGTGAGGTGTTTGAATTGAAACCCAGAACAAAGCTAGATTCCTGTCCTTCCCCCCTATGTGGATTCCAAGAAACACATCCAGATAAGCATGAGATCTTCCCCGAAGTAGAAACCGAATCGATAACATTTTGATATTCAGCCTGTGAATAGAAGATAGAAATAACAAGTTATTAAACTGATTATGCCTATTTCTCGTTATAAAAATAATAGAGCTAATACTGCAAAGTGACAGCCTACAGACCCAAAGGAGACAGATAGAATTACAAAGAGATTTAGAAATAAAATCAGTAAGATGACAATACATTTGAGGCAAATGATAACCGAAAATTCACCTGAAGTTGCCAATTATTCAGTTCCAAAGAGTCCATAAGCTCATAGACCCTCACATAACCGTCTGAATATGCAATAACCTGAAGAGTTAAGTAATTTGATTCAACTATCAGATGTAAAAAGGCTGCTGTAGAGCACAAAAAGGCAGATTATAGATTTAAGGAGCGGACGATTGTACCACAAATTAAAGAATATTAAATATCATATGTGTAACACTTCTTTGCTTCAAAAGTTTTTGCTAACTAAAAGCAGCAGTGAGTAAAGATGGGTGACCGGAGATGACAGAAGCTCACCATCTTCAAACTCGGTCTTGATATTCCAAATTGTACATCCAGGGCTTGAATGGATTTGCTCTTGAAACTTTTACACAACTTCCATTGACATTTCTGGGCATCTAAAAGCCAGCATACCAAACAGCAATACATCAAATGTCAAACAAAAAGGGAAGTGACATATCTAGATGGCCAGCAAAATAGCAATAAATGTTATAATTAGTGATAAATTTTACACAATAATTTGCCTTTGTAGATCTACAATAAAATTCTGTACTATAAGCTTGTCTAAGACAGCAATAAAAGCTTAAATATACCTTCTGCAACCTCCTCCCACACGGACAAACTGCCATCGGCACAAATACACGCAATGGCATCACCATATTCTGCAGGTACCCAAACAATCTTCAAAACGCCATCCTCATTTACCTAACAGTAAATGAGAAATGATTACAAGCAATTATAGTTTTATTTCAACTACGTGTAATATACCATCAAAGCATGGAATCCAACAAAATAGACAACTATTTTCTTGATTTTGAAATATACAACTCAGATGAATCCCATCACATACCACGATAAACTATTTCAAGCAAAAAGATATTAATTAGAGTAAAGTTTAGCACCTTAAATTTGGAGGTGGATTTGAATGAAGAAGAAGCGGGAGGGTTTCGAGGATCATATACGGCGACGTTTCCGTCGACGGAACCAGTGGCGAGCCGTTGGCCGCAGTAGTTCCATGACGAGCAGGTAGTGCCTTCGTCGAGAGTCACCACTGATTTTTCCATGACGATCAGTGACCGGTCGATGGGTTTGACTCGGTGTTTAAGCTCTGTCTGTGTAGGGTTTTTGCTCCGTTCACTGGTATATAGTATGGGCCTTTTGTTAACTTCTGGTAGTAAAAAGAAAATGCGAAGCCCACTTCGATGGAATGCCCGATAAAATTAGAGTATTTTGCTCATTTTCAGTCGAAAGTATATTTTTATTGAAAACGTTAATCTCTAATTTACAATTATATGAAACAGATTAAGCATCAATTATTATGTAGGTGTTGTGTATATAAATAATATCTAAGTAAACCCCCAAAGGGTAGCCGAGTTGGTTGAGTATGGCATTCTTATGACCAAAAGGTCATGAGTTCGAATCGCTCTACATACGCTTTCTCGGCTGAGCCTGTCACCTTGTGTGGTTTACCTTCTGGCGTTGGTTTGCAGGCTATCGCGTCAGACTGAGGGTTTACCCTATGCGCACTCATTGCACTTTGAGTAGCGGCTGCGGGTTCCTTCCGAAAAAAAAAATAAAAAATATCTAGTATGAATATCTTAAAAATGATATAAGAGTATAGGTTAAAAGAAAGGTTCATTTTATTACCATTTTGTTTTCTATTTTCAGATGTTATATTGTTTCTATTCATTTACAACAAATAATATAATTGATGCCTATCATGTAGTTTTAATTTATATTTTTACAATTCGAGATTATAATTTTATTTTTAAAGTTAATAAAGAAAATTATAGTATATTATATTTATATAATTTTAACGGCGGACAAATTAATTTGTCTGAAATAAAATTATTATTTTAACATTGAATATTTAAACAAATAAATAATAAGATCTAAATGAGTAAATGACAAAAATCATGGTTTAAAGTCAATTTATATTTAGTTAGAACGAGCACTTTTATGTCTTTTACTATTATTTTTGGTTTTAGCTAAAATATACGTTTTTTTATAGAATTTTTGGGGTGGTTAAGGGTTTTCTTTCTAAAGGTTTGTTTTTTTGGCTTTTAACAATACATCGACACATAGTTTGGATGAAGTTAGTCCCATCAATCTTCTAATTCATATGAATCTAACACGTGGTACCAAAATTAGTATAATTTTGTATCACCAATAGTCCTTCAATTTTAGGTACGATTTTATTCATTGACTAAGAGCCTTGTTGGCATGAAGATGGCTTAGGTGGAATTTTAAATTGACATGGCACCACTTAAATAATTATATATGTGTTACTTAATTAATTAAATTGTAGGATCTTTTATAGATTCATAAATTCATCTATTTCTTCAATAAACACTTCATTCACCTTTTATAACTTCTCGGCATATGTTCTAATATTGATCCAGTGCTTAATTTGATTTTTTTTAAAAATTTAAATAATATTAATAAATTATCTTTGCTACTGGCTCACTAGTGTCGACAAATGCATAGGTTCAACTCTTCGGTGTTCAGCATAAACTATTTTGCGTTCATGTTGTTAATTTTCTTATAATCATTGGGCATTAGCTACCAAAAGTTTGCATTCTCTTGTTAGCACCAACTTAACATCTTAGATTGTTGTAATTCAACATATTTAAAGGAAAATGAACCATGAAAAAACAATGTCGATAATACTCATCTTCTTCTGCAAAATCAGAAGTGGAATCAAAATCATCCTCAGACCCAAAAATAACCATTCAAGAGGAATACGAAACCCGAGACAACTGGTACTTCCCTGGATGTCTAAAAGATGCTAATTGCGATTGGAATATGTGTTTGGATAGCATCAACAACACTCTCGACCTTATGTTTCTTAGTGTAAAAAGAAGCTCAATAACTAAACTCTCGAGATCCAGATCTAAACGCATCCATGTATCTCCCGTTTTGTTTGATTGTTCTCTCGTGTCTACACCAAGATCTAGCTCTTTTAAATTCACCGAAGAGTCCCTGCTTTGAAATCGACAACGAGGTTTAGGGTTAAAGAAAAAAAGTTTTGGGGAATTGGGTTTTGGATGTTGCTTTTAGTTTTAATAGTTGTTGGTGGTATGGAATTATGGTTTTTTTGAGAAATTTCCGGGGTTTGGAAGCCTATTTTAAGTAACGAAATCGTGAAAAGAATTTAGAAGAGATCAATGATGATAAAAGGTTTGGGTCGCAGATTAAGGATTTTGCAAAGAATTAAAGGTTTTTTATTTGGATGTGGAGGTTTCAACTTGTAGCAATTTTGTATCGAACTGGGAAGTCAATGACTATGGTTGGCTGTTGAGTCCAAATATGTAATGTATAAATCATTAATGGAGGAAGCAAGCATTTGGGGTAGCCATTACAAACTACAGGAAGATGGTGAATGAATGGTTTTATTGAAGAAAAAAAAAATGAATTTATAAAGGATCCTATAATTTAATTAATTAAGTGAAACGTATATAATTATTTAATTGGTGTCACGTCAATATAAAATTCCACCTAAGCCATCTTCATGCTAACAAGGTTTTTAGTCAAAGGGTAAAATTGTGCCTAAAGTTGAATGACCAGTGGTGATACAAAATCATACTAACTTTGGTGTCATGTGGCAGATTCATATGAATCATAAGATTGAAGAGACTAACTTTATCCAAACCGGATAGTCCAAGGACTACCATCGGACTTTTGAAAGCCGAAGGACTATCTGTCACTAAATGTGATAGTCCATGGATGATATACTGTTCAAAACCTACTTTTTTATATCTAAGAAAGCATTCTTTCTTCTTCAATTTCCTTATTGCTTCTTAAACTACTGGCCCATGTCTTCCTTTTCATGAGGAATTCGTCTCTCTGTCCTTATTGATCTTCTCCCAGGATTATCATATCTCCTATATTTGAATGAAGCATCCAAAATGGTAGATTCAGCCCATGGAAAATATGACTATTCTCCGCTGCGTCAGTCTGCAATGTCTCCATAAAAGCACCTTCGTGATAGCCCTGCATTTGAATCATAAATCAAATCAATCAATCATCAGTATACTCGAAATTTACCTTTCAGAATATACGCTAAGATTACAAACCCATCTCACAACCGTTACACACAAGTTCAAGAACGAATCAAACTCATAAAAGATTATAACTATATAGAATTTCGGAAGCAAGACAAAATAAACATGGAAGAACAAACCAAAATTATTATGATAGGTAAACTCACTAATGGGAAACCTACTATGAAATATATCTGCAATCTTTATTCAACAAACTAGAATTCAGAGGCCAATTCAAAATAGCGAACTAGGACATAAGGCACATAACCATTGAACTTGATTTGCAAGAAGACTTGAAACGAATATGGAGATGGAATATTTGGAAGATGGGAAAATATCAATGTGTATATTAAAATGAACTCCACATTTATCTACAAAGAAGAAATCACCAATAACATATATCTCGATAACCCTCCCTAGATTGCCCAGCTTCATGTATAATGAAAACTACATCAAAATGATAGCAAGATCTCTAGGAAACCCTCTAGCAATATGGATTCCACCTAAAAACAACAGGCTATGTTTAATTGTTGCAAAGTCTGGATCGAGATAGATCTAACTAAACCTATAATATAGAAAATCTGGGTTGGTTTTGGCCAAAATGATGGATTCTTACAGCAAATAACCTATGGTTTCAAGCTTAATTATTGCCTTGGATGCAACCATATTGGCCATAAAAGCATCAATTGCAGAAAGGTCAAAGACTCAAATAACAAAACTACCTCAAATGATACTATTCCCTCTACAAAAGTTGATGAAAATCCTACTAATAAAAAGAAAGAAAAATCTCAAGAAATCAAACCAGTTCTAAATCTCCCAGAATCTATCAGGATTGTGAACCCTGCCACTTTATATAACAATTCTAAATCAGCACATCATCTCATCCAAACAACAATCAATCAAACAACAGTTCAAAGTCCCACTAATGTCATACGTGAAATAAATCCCTCATAAATCATTGAAGCTCTTCATATCCTGGATATGGGAACCAAGATAAAAGAAAAATAAAATATTTCTCTATATATCACCTCCCCTTCTTCTCCCAACCTCATCACCATATGAAGTCTTCCAAATTCTCGAATCCATATGCCTCGGCAAAAAAAATATCTTGATAGTGTTCCAAAAAAATATCAAATAAAAACACTAATAAAATCTAAAACCATACCCAAAGCTTCTCAATAAAGAAGGTCTACCAGGACCATATTTGGCTCCCTTAAATGATCATCAAACTTATTTGTTGAACAATAGAGGGATTAACAACAAGCCTTTTAGAATAAGACTGAAATCAATCATCAAAGGTGAAAACATTACTTTCCTAACCATCTAAGAACCCATGATTGATGTATCCAACCTCTTTAAAGTATCCAAAATCCTTGGCATTTAGGACATTATTGCTAACATCTCTAACAAGATTTGGGTGTTTTGGAATCAAGACTTTACTATTACAGCAATGACCAATTGGGATCAATCACTTCATCTTAAGGTCAATATTTCCATTATTAATAAGGGCATGATTATCTTTATTATTTGTGTTAAATGTTGCATGAATCAAAGACTTAAGCTACGGGACAATATTAGGCAGATTTCAGACCCTTCCAAAGAGTGGTTAGTGATGGGTGATTTTAACTCAATCACCAATCCTTTTGAATAGCTCAGATGTTCAACATTGTGTCTTAGAAGCATGGATGAATTCAACCAAGCTGTACAAGATTTCTACATATCAGACCATTGATACTTTAGAAACACTTATACATGGACCAATGGACATAAATGGAAAAGACTAGATAAAATCTTTACCAATAAAGTCTAGAACTCTCTATTTGACCTTACATTAGTCTCTCACGCAGCTATAACATGCTCTGATCATAGCCCTTTATGTATCTCTATCTATCAACATACAGATAAAACTAAATATTCTTTTAGATTTCAAAATATGTGGTTAACTCATGCAGAATTCTTTAAGGTAACAGTGGAATGCTGGAACAAAGATATGTGAGGAAACCCTGTATTAATTTTTTGGAACAAATCGAAGAGATTAAAAGATAGACTCAAAGACTGCAACATAACAAATTTTGGTAACATATTCAATGCAATAGCTAACTCTGAAATTGAAGTTAAATTTTTAGAAAACTCATTTGAGGAATCAAATAGCAATGAGAATATAATCAAGCTTAACAAAGAAAAAGCTACTCATCTTCAATTACTTGCTAGAGAGGAAATATATTGGGAACAAAAAATCAACAACAATTGGCTGCTCAATGGAGACAAAAACACTAAAGTCTTTCAAAACTATGTTAAAAAGAAGAAGAGGAAAGCTAGAATCAATAAAATTCTAGATGGAACCACCTGGATTGAGAATCAATATGAGATAGCAAATTCTGTTATCTCTCACTTTAAAAGTCTCCTCATATCAGCTTCATGTAAATAGATTCACATCTTATCTCACATCATCCCTAAGATTTTCACATAGAAAGACAATCAGACTCTTATGAAAGATCCAACTCATGAAGAGATTCTCAACTCTATAAAGCTCTTAACTCATATAGCATGGATGGTATCAATAGTTACGATATTATGGTTTATCAAATATATTGGTCTATTATTAACAAAGACCTTTGCACCGATATCAAAGCTTTTTTCAATGGCTTGTAGGTCCCCCAAGGCACATATGTTACCTCTATCTGTCTTATTCTTAAAAATGATCATCTTAAAACCTGGGATGACTATAGGCCAATGAGTTTATGCTCTGTTTTTAACAAAATTATATCCAAAAATATTAATGATAGGTTATTTATCATCCTACCTAAACTAGATTTCAGAGGAACAATCAGCCTTTGTTAATGGGAGGAAGATTCATGATAACATTCTCCTTACACAAGAAATAATCAAAGATTTTAATAAAACAATTAGAGGTGGCAACTAGCTTATAAAGCTGGACATGGAAAAAACTTTTAAGAAGCTTTCCTTTTCTTTTATCCTTAAAATTCTAGTTGTTTTGTGCTTCTCTAACAATTTTATTATCATAATCAACTGTCTTATTAGCTCTAACAGATTTTCTATCATCATCAATGGAGTGTCTCATGGCTATTTCAAATCTACCAATGAAGTGAGACAGGGGGACCCTATTTCTCCCAGTCCGTTCATCCTTACTGAAGAATTCTTAATCAGGGGTCATTAGCAAATATATCAGGAGAACATGCAAGTAAGATACAACACCAAAAGCTCAATTATAATCCCATGTATTTCTCTTGCAAATGATGTGATCATTTTCAATAATGGAGCAAAGCAAAGCATCACTAAAATCTTCAACTTTCTCCAAGAATATTAGAAGCTTTCCAATCACACTATCAACAAGTCCAAATCCTCCCTAATAATTTCTAACAAAATCACCAGCTCCAGAATTCAACTTACTTACACTATCATAGATTGGACTAGTTGGGACAATATCTGCAAGCCTTATGATGAAAGCGACCTCGTCATGAGAAGCCTCAAGGACATCTCTCTAACATACACCTATAAACTTTGGTATAAATTTAAAGATAAGAAAAGCTTATGTGCAATATTCATGCATCCTAAATATTATGCTAATCTTCATCATTTGCTAGCTCAAAAGAAATCCACCAACTCTAAACAATAGAACAAAATGCTTGACATAAGAAACGAAGTTTATCAATACATCTTTTGGAAGCTTAGTCAGTGTGAAATTGACTTTTCGATTGACTCGTGGTGCTCTAATAAACCTTTAATCTCTATTGATTCCCATGTTCTTATTGATTGGTACACTCAAGATAAGTTCAAGAATTTTTGGTGTGATAATCACTAGAACCATGATCAGCTTTTTAGAAGTATTATTCCCTCAAATATCATCAAAATCAACAAGCTTCTTATCAAGGATTCTCTGGATGACTATATTCAATGGGCTCTCTCAAATCAAGGGAATTTCAATACTAAAAGCACTTGAGGCAACATTAGAATCAAAGGAACAAAATCTAACATTTACAACAAAATATGGAATCATATCACTCTAAATAAGTGTTCCTTCATTCTTTGGAGAGTTTTGAATTACTGGATTCGTGTTAATAAAACTCTTCAACAAATGAAGTTTTCTTTAGCTTCTAAATGTTAATTTATGAAAACTATGAAATTATGTCTCACCTATTTGTTCAATGTAGGATATCTTGGCAAGTCTCGTCTTATTTAAGTAGCCTCTTCAATATCAACTTAGGCAATCGCATGACGAATCAACAAGTCAAAATATTGTGGTTCTGGTCAACTACAAAGGACAATCAAATTAGAAAATTCCTCTCTATCATCTTCTATTGAAACTTATGATCCAACAGAAATAAAGCCAAACATCAAAATTAATCCATCTCATCAACTTGAACAATCATTCAAATCAAATCTCTTATTCAAAATCTAGACATGGCTAACATTATAAAAAAAGCACTGGGACAAGGATCAAAACATAGCCTACGAGCTCGAATGTTTCAGTCATCTAAACAATTCTAATCAATCTTGTTATATCAAATGGAATCCTCCTACAACAAACAGATACATGCTCAATATTGATAGCTCTTATGGCATCAATGGTGAAGCCAATGTAAGTGATATTATTAGAGAATCTAAAGGTGAAATAATCTACATGTAGATTGTATGGTAAAAACTTCTCTCTAAATTCTGAATGTTTAGCTCTTCTTGATGGAATTATTCTATGCTTTTATCTTAAAATCTCTAATATTGACATAACAACAGACTCTAAAATTCTTAATGCTATACTAAATAATCAAATCACTCTCTAGTATCTAACCATGTTAATAAACTGCTATAAGAACCTTATCTGTAATACTATGAATGTAACTCATATATATATATATATATAGAGAGAGAGAGAGAGAGAGAGAGAGAAATGTGGTCGCGGACTGGTTAGCTAGATGAACTCATAAATGTAAAATTAAACTAGATCTCAATTCAGAATAATCTCTATTAAATTAAAAGTTGTTGCTCTTATTGATAGTCTCGAAATCGATTTTTTCAGAGATATTAATTAGCTTACTCTTTTCATACCATCAAACGGATCCATTAACTATTATATGTTAACTAATCATTTAATTTGCAAGTAAATTTTACCTGACAATAATCGATTTGTAGATTTTGCCCTAATTTGTTTTAAGTGCAGCAGAAGCATATTATCAGATCCTGAAAAATTCATTGTTGTAGCCTCCAAAGCTCCTTGAATCTCATTCTTCACCATCCAGCTCAACCTATTATGTTGTGGGCCAATTTAAGAGCCAGATTCTCTATTCAATAAATAATTCCACCTCAATTTTACCATTTAATAAGGCTATCGATTATAAACTTTGCATATTTATTCGCTTGAGCTCAAATTATCCTTCAGTCATCCTCTCCTCAAGGAGTATATCTTCATCAGTTATATCCTGGTAGTATGAAGACATAAAGTGTCCTCTTTGCTCTTCATTAAGCTTCGACCAATCCATTTTTCTGTAAATTCTCAAGCTTATGGATTATTAGCAAATATAATGTTTTGAATTTCTTCGATCAGTTGGTGGATCCTCTGTTTCTCTTGAGCTCTAAGTCATTCTATGCTTTCAGTGTAAGTTCATGCATCTGATTCCTCACGACGAAGAAGATCTCTGTCTGTAGTCTCGAAGCTTTTGTTGTAATTCGGCTAGATCCAAATGGTTTCAATAGCCGTCTATTTGGACTTGGGAGCAAATTCATTTCTCTTCCTCTATGATAATTCTATTTGGCGGTGCTTTCAAAAATTATTAAAATTTTGAGCACCTATTTTTAGTGTTTTTGCATATAGGCATGCAAATCTGTTTCTTCCGAAATTAGGCTTTTAGACTTGTCAAAGTTTATATATCAATAATAATAGTATGGTTTTGCTAAAAAATGGCTTTGGCTAAAATGGTGACCTAAAGGCTAACCGTCCCTAATTTTAAGTAGCTCAAAACAATTTTATAATAATTCCTATTTTGTTACAACAAATACTTTAATTAAAATACTAAGTTATAACGTAAAATACCTAAGTAGGCCAAAACCAACCCAAATTTAAAACTTCTTCTTTCCATTTATCTTCTACTTTACCAAAATCTACTGCAAACCTCTTCTTCCTCAATCTATTCTATATTTTTCATCAAGACCGGAATATACTCTTTTATTAGTTTTTTTTGCTTTTATAGGTTTTGAATAGATTTTAGTAAATTGAAGATATTTAGAATGTTAAAATAGATAAATATAGGGTTGATTTAGTGTTTTCAATGATATATTATTGTACTTTGGTCAATTAATGTTAGAATGTGGATTTGTGGTTTGGTTGTTCGAAGAATTGTTGTTGTTTTTTGGGTTTATGGTTGCAGGCGTTCATATCCCTCTAAGGGATGACCTTCTACCCGGATAGGGATGTTATTTTTTGCAGGTCTATAACATCCCCCGTTAGGCTGTACAGGTTCACTTTGCGGAAATTTGTCCCTGCCAAGAGCCCGCTCGAGAATTTTAATCCCGGACACGATTGGTCTTGGTGCCCGACGATACGGGGGATTTAGCTTGTGGGTAGGTTATCTCTGCCGTCTCCTTTGGACATATATTTTTTATTAAATTTGAAACAAAATAAATTTATTATTATTATAGAAGGTGATTTTTAATTCATCTTAATAAATAAGATTAAATACATTTTAGGACTAATTAAATATATTTTTTATTTTTTCAATTCACTAAATAAATAAATTTTAAAATATTTTATTATTAATTTATATAAATAAATTTATTAAAATATTATAGAAAATCAACTATCGTTTATTATTATGCTACAAATGATTCAACTCAATGAATTATATGTAAATTATATATTTTGAACTATCGATTTATACTTAGCTAAGTGTCAAAATTTACAGATATTTTCATCATAACTTTATATTTATAATATCTTATTTATAAAAGTAAAATAAAATCAATTTTGAATTACATTGAAATTGTTCCATAATTGATAATGTTAAAATTATTTGAATGATATTATGACTCGGTAAATAAATATATTAATCTATTAATGTATATTATTTTTAATTAAATAATTATATAAAATAAACGATTATATTAAAGATATTTTAAATAAATTAATAGATTAATTAATTAATTATTATATTTTATGATTAATTAATAATTATATTAAATATATTATAATAAATTATATTTAATATCATGTTTTTTAGAAAACAATTTTGGAAAGTGAAAAAAAATCTAAAAACCTTGATGAAATCTATTAAAATTTGTTATTAATGAGTTTCACTATGGAGGCTATCTATTTTGGAGTATTAATTTCATCAATAAGATTGTTGTTTTCAATGTTTTTTAATGTTTTAATTAGAGTTATTTTTGTTTAGGAATAAGAAAAAAAACATAAAAAATTATTATTTTAAAAAAAAAAGTAGGTTAAATGTTGTTATTTTGGATGATTTTGATAAGATTGTATCTTTGTTTAACCATACACATTCCACTTGTTAAGTTCTAAAAAAGTCAAAATATTCTTTTTTGGTCAAAAAGAAAATAAAATAGTCTAAGTACAAAAAAAATTTAAAAATATTTTAGACTGGTTATAATATTTTGGGGGAAGGTAGACTCGTGCCTAGGGCTGTCAACGATTTTGGAGAACCAAGATTCGGACCGAGACCGAACCGATAAGAACGAGACCGAGAATCAGACCAAAACTTACCGATTCAGTTAACGGTTCCATTTCAAAAACAAAAACCGATAAGGAACCAATACAATAATACAAGTTCGGAACCGAACCGATAAAACCGATAAACCGACATAACCAATTCGAAACAGAACCGATAAAATCGGTCAATCTGTAGAATCGATACGGAACCGATAGAACCAATAAAGAATCGAACCAATAAAATCATTAGTTACGATTGTTTATTATTTATTTATTATACATTATATTATCAAAATTAATATTGAATTACCTTTTTTAAAAATCAAAGATAACTTATCAAAACTTTATTTTTATATAATTTATTTAACTAAAAAAATTGAAAATCAAATAATAATCGGATTTAGTTTTTTTAAGTGGACCGAACCGGACCGGTAACGGACCAAACAAAAATCGGACCGAGCTTAAACGGAACTGAACCAAACCAGACCGAACCGAACTGAACCGAAAACTTAACGGTTCACTCCAGTTCCAAGAACTATAACCTAAATATTAGCGGTGCGGTCCGGTTAGAAATGATAGGCTTAGCAGTCCGATCTGGTTTTATCAAAAGTCGGGCCGAACCGGACCGGTAACAACCCCATTCATGCTTAACAAATCATTTTATTAGCACCATAGGTCTTGGTTACTTAAGAACTTCCAAACTCATGAACTCCTATTCAAACGTATCTCATTAAACGATTCAAATATTTTTTATCTCTTCGATTCTCATTTTTGTTAGTTTTTTTATAGAATTAAATAACAAAAACTATTTATATTAGTTGGAAAATATATAAAGATATGCAAATATGAACTACCTAAAGTTTTAATACGAGTTGATACAAACCCAACCAATCATGTAACTAAATTCAAATTAAATTTGATACTGAATCCTAATAATGATTAACAATGAAAGATAGACAAAGAAACCTAAAGAACATAAACCCTAATACCAACACATATAAACACAACCAACTATGAAACTAAATATGAACCAAATATGATACGAAATGTCAAGAATATTAAAGAAAATGCCACAAATGAGATGGAAAATAATTTGATAAGTCAGGTTGAACACCACAGATTAAATCTGATAAGTTCAGAAGTTATTAACGAAAAAAACACTCTCCAAATTTATATATTTTAGAATTATTATGCCTTACAAAGATACTGAAACAACTATATATACTTATAACATCATTCAAGTATAAAGAGATGATAAATTATACTTAAATACAAATATTAAAAATATTGCCTTTATATCTTTTGTAATGAAATAAAAAAGATAAATATCAAATCTGTTTAATTAAAACAACAAGACTATTGACTTTCTATTTTTTGGTGCATCAATTGATGGACTGTTCATCTTCCTTCTTTAATCCAGCTCTTTGATTGCAATGATGATAAGAAATATGTTATTAGTTATATTTGATTACATATCTGTCTGATTTGAAGCATCCTCACATTCACATCACTATTTAAGAGGTAGATTCAACACATCCGGAAGAAGCAAGTGCCTCAACCCAGTACGGTTTCTATCTTAAATACTTGTTTGAAATCAACTTATTCAAATTTGATGGTTTCATTACACAACTTCTTTGAATATTATATACAGTTATATTTCTTGGTTTTGACTTGAGCAAATCCATGGTTGACCATCATTACTGAGGAGTTTGGTGTGATGGCTTTATATATATGGAAAAACCAAAAGCCAACTATTATTCGTTCGTATTCGAAGTTATTGTTTGAAGTTGAGAACATAAATTTGATTGATTAATACATAGGATCATCCAAACGGGGTGTTAGTTGTACTTCATCTCTAAAGTAACATTTGGAGCCTCCATTATCTCATAATATCTATATTGGTTCAGGATTATCCTTTAATTGGGTTAAGCTATCTGTTTGGAACTCAATTAAAGAATTTTCCAAAGCTTAATATTTGATAGTAGTTTGAGATTCGAACATATATCAAAGTCTTGAAGATCTATTAACCAACATGTTAGTCATCCAGAGGTGTCAGGCTTCTACAAAATGTTTCTGAGGAGGAATTATGTTCTAAACATGGCTGAATAAGCCTCAAAATGATCTCATCTTTTTAGAGCCACCATCAACACTAGTGTAAGTTTCTTCAGTTGTAAGTATTGAGTCTTAATACAGAAAATGAATTTTCTCATATAATAAATGACTTTACATACATCTTATTCTTCTCTAACCAGTATTACACTGATAACATGTTTATACAATGTTAGGTACAAGTATACTGTCTTTCTTGGATTAAGCTTTATCAGGACCCTAGAATAGACTATGTTGCATCACACTCCATGGTCTAGTTAAATCTTCGGACACTTATAGTATTTATAAAAATGGGAATGATTTATCCAAATATCTAGAGATAAACCTATCGAACGATCAACCTTCCTATAAAGATAAACCTCATTAATGTTACATTGAGGGTACATAGATACTAAATTAGACAGTTGTGTAGGATCTGTATACTGTTACATAAACTTGTTATATGTTGATAGTTTATGCATGTAACATTGGGCAGTAAACCTGTTATATTTTTTGTGATTTACATATCTAGCTAAAAATTGTAGTAAATTTATTCGGATGATCCTTTGTAATTATTTATCGATGAAGATTACTTATCATGTCCTTAAAACCATCTCTTCCACAAACACTTTTAGTTCCACTATTTGGAGGGAGGGTTATTGGGGCATATATAGTGTCTAGGACGATCAAAGCTCTTTTGGTTATTATATGCTGAATTGCATGAAAGCAACATATTATTTAATAGTATACTTAAGATATTAATATTAGACTGATATGATTGTGTGCACATGTTTCATCCATGTTCTTTCGATGATGGCACTAAAAGATGATGATTCATTTGGAACCATAAAAAGACATCGTAATTCTTCATACAGTATCTCTATATGAGGATTATATTCAACTTGAACTCTCTAATTACTAGGGTATCTACGCTAGTGAAACTAATCAAAACCCTCTTTGATTGTGCAACAAGTTTAAACTTATGTATTTTATCGTATTTTTTTTATAATAAGCTATTGATCGAGTTTCCATTATCAATAATTATTTTCTTTATTTATGCCTCAATTATATTTGTGATAATCAGGACCACATTTCATGAGGTATCAATACCCATTTCAAATGTTTATTATCAAAATGGATGATAGGATAATATACTTTGGTAGAAGTGAGTCGATTTGGACTTAATAATGGATCTCGAGGTTAGACATATGATGTTTTAAAGAGGATTTGATGACTCTAAATAGAGAATCTCATCAACGTAGATGACCAAACAATAATTTAGTAGATGACCAAACAATCCATGTACGACATTCTTCAACGTTGTCTTTAATCTTTTTCTCAATATCAGGACACAACTCTTTATTTAAACATAAACAATGAGAGTAACACTTTGACATCTGGCTCATAAGTGTAATCCTAATTTTGTCCAATATTTCAAAATACATAGGCTACAAAATTCTTTAATTGGATTATTCAAAAACTTCACTACACTAAAAGGCATAACACCATATTGTGTACCTCTAAATTACGTGCATGCATACTTTTCATGAAGAAGGTTTTCCATTAAGATAACTACTTTTTCACCACCTTCAAAAATAAATTCTTGCACTTTTTAATTGAATAAACTTTCACTAGGAGCATAAGCACATTGTTTCAATATCTTGGCCATTTTCATCCTAAAATCATTTGGTGTACATCTCAACGCATGCTTCATATTCCCAATATAATGATAAAAACAGTATGTATGATCGAAATCACGGAAAAAAGTTGATAAATTTTTTATTATACCTACGTGATGATCATATATAAAAGTGATTTGACAACCAAGTAAATAAGGCTTCAATGTCTCCAAAAACAATTACCAATTATCACCATCTTCAACCACAACAACAGCAAATTCTAATGAAAAAAGATATACATAAGATATAATATACTAAGTATCTATTCAATAAAGTAATTTAGCAACCAATTGAAACTTTGAATTTTCATAACCTAATTCTGTAACCAATTTTACTCATAATTCCACAACAAGTTAACACGTAATTCCGCAACCAAATAAAAATATATATTTTTGTAAAACATGACTAATTTTGCACCTACGTTTACATGTACTTTTGTAACATAATCACACTCATTTTTGCAACCATAGTTTTAACACCAATTAAAAAAATTACATATTTACACATAGTATTTTAAGAAACAAAAAACATACCATTGTTACCATGTTTAGTTATCGCATAAAGTAAAACTCATTGATGTATCCCGATTAGAAATGTTCCATCAACAAAAAGCATAGGATAACAAGAGTGAAAAACTTGTACACAAGCTTCATAAGTTATAAAAAAAATAATTTAAACAAAAGCGGTTGTCTCCATAAGACTCCAACAGATAATCACTTGTGATGTCCAAACTCTTTAATACTTTAAATTAAAATTTTAACATATCTGGAAGAAGTGTAACTATCTTAGTAAAATTCCAGCCTAACCCTCTCTAAAGCAAGCCATGACATGTTATAAGAAATATCTAACCCATATTCGGATTGAACAGTGGATTGATTTTTTTTAGGATAATATCATTTCATGATCTAATACCATCACATATCTCGTTCAATATCAAATCGAACGTCAAATGCTATTTAATATCTGTCGAGAAACTAAAATAACACTTATGATCACCTACATATTTTTTAATAACCATATATTTATTCAAATGATTAATTGAAGCATAAAGCCTTCATGGACATTCTTTGTTATCTTTTATCGAATCATGTAAACTAAAATTTTATTTCTTATTGTGAATGAATTTATAACTAAATCTATGTTCAACAATAAATCTAGATAAAACAAGACATTTTTCTTATGTTAAAAAAACTAACACTCAAACTAGGTTCTCCAATTGATATATTATATTCAACTATCCAAATGAGTACCATCCATATCTAAAAGTCTAGCTTAAAAAACATCAACAATCTCATCTTAATATTTTGACATTTGCTACAGCCAACTAATGCAATCAATCATATAAAATCATCTTCACTACATAAAATACTTCTTATATTCACTAAAGGAATAATTGAAACTAAAACGATCTTTGACCATCCAATCTCAATTCTTTATTACTAAATCAACCATACTTTCACAATTTTCAAAAGTATTGAGTAGATGAATGAAAATCTGATTATTTTATTAAAAATAACCATTGAAGATATTACAAACCTACAAAAAAATGATTTAAGACTATTTTCGCGCTCAATTTTCTTATATTTCCGTAATTAAACCACAACAAAGGTAAAATAGGTATTTTCGCAACAAACTTATACATAATTATGCAACCAAATAACGGTAACTAATTCCACAACGAGAGTGAACGTAATTTTGCAATCAAACAAAACTAACTAATCCCAGAACTAAAGTAAATGCTGCAACCACACCTGCCAACTATAAAAAACCCCAAATAGTTTTTCATGCAATTATTATTTTTAGATAATTGTCAAAAAAATTACGTGAATGTATGAAATCAAAGAATCAACAACAACTAAAAATCATATATATCAATAAATAACAACATAATAATTTGAAACGAATAAAATAACAAAATCATACAACAGAAAATATTTGAATCAATAAATGACTTTAAAACACAAATTTGATGAAAGAAGAACAAATGAGACAATAATTAATCGCCAATTGCAGAAGAACTTGATCACAAAGAGGAAAGAAACTTAAAAATTAAAAACCTATAATTCATTATCAGAAAATAACAATAAAACAAAGAACATATCATAAGCATATAAAATAAAGGTAACATTGGTACTTAAAAAGTCCAAGTGGTTATCACTAAATACTAATTTAACACTATGTGGTTCTTCATACTTTATCAAACATTTGGTGGTTATTGGTAAATAAGTTTGATGTTGGGTGGTTATCGGTAAATTATCCCTTCTTTATGTATGCAAACTAATTTACATATTTAGCACATGTTAATAATAAAAAATAATTTTAAAATTAAAAAATTTCTATAATCATTTTATTTTATTTTATTTCAACTTAATTTTTTATGTTATCATATATTAAATATAATTTTATGAAATATTTAATAAAAAAATATTGAAAAAATAATAGTATTTAATTTTGATATTATTATTTTTAATTTATTTTTAATTTTTTGAAATATTATTTTCTCTAGTCTATACAAATTTATTTTCCTTTAAATTCTAAAGATAAAAGTTTTTTAAAAAGGGTTTTCTACCAATAATAGCCCAATATCAAACTTATCCACTAATAATCACCCAAAATTTAATAAATTTTGGATAACCACCTCGTGTTAAATTAATATTTATGGATAACCACCTCGTGTTAAATTAATATTTACAGATAACCACCTAGTAATTCAATATACCCATAACTATTTTCTCTCTCCTATTTTTTTTCTTGTTTTTTAAATATCATATTTTACAAACCATAGTTCTAACACAAATGTCCAGAAAAACCATTGGTTTTGTAATAAAACGAACAAAACTATATCCATGAAAGATATTTTTTGATTTTTTAAGTTGCAGAATTACTTGTAAATTGGTTGCAAAAAATAAATTCTTTGTTGGTTACATAATTACTTGTAATTTGGTTAAGAAAAAAATAATTTTGTTTAGTTGCGGAATTACATGTTATTTGGTTACGAAAAAATAATTGTTGTATGTTGAAGAAATATGTGCAAATGCGCAAAAATATAACTTTAGTTGTTGAATAAGTGTGATTGTGTGAAAAACAAAAAACAAAGTTTTTTGTTGTGTGATAATAAGTGTTAATTGAGTGTGAAAGAACTATCTTATTTGTAGTTGTGAAAATATATACATTTTTGTGGTTAACAGACTGGTTTTTTTAAATAAAAATAAAAATTAGAGTTTCAGAATTACATACAATTGGGTTGCAAAATTAGTCTAAAAAAAACTCTTGTTTAGTTGCAGAATTACATGTAATTTGGTTGCAAAAAAACAAATGTTGTTTAGTTGCAGAATTATAAACAAATTTGTTGCGAATTCGGTCTTGAAAAAAATCTCCAAACATATCACTTATCTTTTGTCCATCTTTAAAAAGTAAAAATATATATGTGTTTTTTGTATCTTTTCAAACTTGATATTTGAAAGATATGAAGTTTTGAAGGCTACAATTAATATGCCACAAGTTATAGGGTGTTAAATTTTTGAAAAAAAAACGATTTGAGTTTTATTCTAGTTGAGTCTATGCGAAAAAATAAAACAATTATTTTAATCCTATGATGGTCCACGATGATTTGAAGAAGGTAAATTTATAACCATCAGGTCTTGGGGCTTTGTTGTTGTTGTCTATACTAAAGAAGACACTTTTGATTCTCGATTTGGTGACAGGTCGTATCGTATAGGCCTTATGGGATGGATTAAGTTTGACATTGATGAGAGAGTTAATTTTACCACAACAGTTAAAATAGTATTTTGATCCACATATTAGTGAAATGGCTGACAAAGACATTTGCAACACTTCGGGGTGTATTGCAAGAGGTGCCTAGACTATTGTTCATGGAAATGATTTTGTTACGGATGGTACGTATTTTGATACTACTATGGAAGAATTTAGTATTGTGATCTCCTAGTTTGAGGCATGGTTCACGTGATTTTTATTTGAAGAGATAATCTTGCACTCTACTTAGGAAAATGAATTCTTTGGAGGTAATTGTTTCAGCGGTGATGAGAGTTAGGTTTTGGGGATATGTGGAAATGTTTGAACAACTCTGTTTTGGCTTTGGTGGTTCTTTTGTTGATGTTACTGAATTTTTGTCTCTTTGTCTCTTACGGGAATATATTATATTATAGACATATGAGCTTGTTTGATATGATTGACATATCAGAACCATGAATTGGGAGGTTCTAGCTAGTTGTGATGATTTTATTATAGTCTATGAGTTTGACATATATCGAAGAAACGAAATGGTTTTTTGATGAGAGACGAGAGAAACCAAAACAAAAAATGATTATAATATGATTCAAAGCTCGAGAGAAATCTGAATGTGCAAAGGATGATGGGTAGATGTTCACTTGAAAATTGTAGGTTCAAACAGTTTTTTTATCTTCGGTCTTTGGAATTTTGGGTCTGAGGCCATAACTAACAATCCACACAGGTTGTCCTTCAAATCGATAAACAAAGGTATATTCTTATAGTTTTTTTTTTATTTTCACTTCATATTTGTTTATTTTCTCTAATACATTGTCTTGCTAAAACAGCAATGACAAGGGTCTCCAAGGCATATGTAGAGTATGCGCCCAAATCGATGATAATTTTTACTAAGTTGAGTAGATGGGTCAAGGCTTCTCGGTCTAACAGATTTCATCTTTGTTTTAATCCGACTAACCTTGCCAAAATTCGTCTTTGTAGTGCCAGCCCATCCAGACATTTATCTTTAAAAGAGCTCATGGTTCTTGTTACTCAAGAAGAGCTGTTGAACAAATTAAAAGCTTATACTATACTTGTTTTCCTCCAGTCAAGGGCTAGAGCTAAAAGTCATCAAAAAAATGAAACCAGTGAATCTTTGAAGGACGAAGAAGCCGTAGAAATCTCGGGCGCAGGAGTTCAAGATGCTGGTACTGAAATAGAGAAGAAAAATCTTGTGGTGTCAGAAAGTTCCAAAAAAAACCTCTTAATGAGATCTTCCCAAGAAGAAGCGTCAACCAAAATTGAAGAATGTTCTAAAAGATTATGAAGAAGTTTCTTCTTCAGAAAATAAAGATGCAGATCAAAATCCAACCTCCCCATAGAAGATTGCCATATAATTAGATTCTTCTCAACTTCAAAACCTCAAATTGATTGCTCAAAATTACAAAGGTAACATCGCTCAAGATTCTTCAATAACTGTTTCATTTGAAGATGTTCCTCATTTGATACGTTTAAAATTCCTTATGATGATATCTTCTCTCTTCGTATACATAGACTTCTTCGATCCTCGGTTATTCTTAGGAAGAAGATACAGTCTTTAAGAGATCGTAAAAAATACCATAAATCAGAATCTCTCCAATCACAATCAAGAGTCGAAGAGCTTGAACAGGAGCTTTCCACGCTTAAAAAACAAACTGATGCGATTTATAAAAAACTTGTTTGCATTAAGGATTATATTATGATTTTCGATAAATATTGTAAAAAAAAAGGGATACTAATGCTAAACAGAAAATTAAGAAGGATTAACTCATCATGTCTTATAAGGAAGGGAATGATAAAGCCTCAAAATATTTCGAGTGATGCCTTAAAGATTTTGAAAGGGTTGTTCAGGAGAAAAATATCATTTTAGCCCAAGCTGAGGTCGATAAAAAAGATTATATTGAGGAATATGTTGTCAAGTGTGTCTCTAAATTGGATGAGAGGGATGCAAAATTTAAATCTAGATTAATTATGGAAATTCACGAGCGTTACCCTGATTTGAAGTTAGATAGTTTTTGGGAACTTGTTCCCGTCGAATATCATCCTACTGGTATTTCTTTGGATGCTGACGAAAGTTCTTCTGAATCCTCTAAAGGTGATCCCCTCGAATCTTCTTAAGAATAAAAACCAATTATTTCTGTTTAAATCCATGTTTTCCTGAAGTCCTTTGTGCAAGCCAGTCTTGTAAAGTCCTCATGTTCGAGGAAATTTTGCTGAAGTCCTCAACACGTTTGAGGCGAGTTTGTTAAATCACTCATTATGTTTGAGGATATTTTATTGAAGTCCTTACCATGTTCGAGGAAACTTTATAAATGCATCTGATTTTTAGTTTTGTTGATTTTTTTAGATGCTTTAAATAGTTGAATACCAAATTTTGTTGGAAGACCCTTTAGGTCCTAAATTAATAGTTAGAGACAAACACTTCTTTCACCACAAATGTCACTAAGCAATCAATCATTAAGCCATGGATTGGACATTCGATATCTCAACTCATTCTTCACATATTTCATACTAGAAAATACTCGCTCAACACTTGCGGTGGCCACCGGTAATGACAAATCTAGCTTTAAAAACGTGTACACCGACCCAAATGTTTTGTGCTTTTTTGTACGCAAAAGAGTCCTACATAGATATGAGATACTCTTCAAATTTGATAAATTATCGTCCATCTTCACACACTCAATATAAGTATCAAGTTGGTTAGACAACTCTTTATCACTAAAATCCTCAAAGTCATTTGGGTATAATCTTGCCAACCTCACAAGTGAGTTATTTTCAAAATCTTGAAATGAAGAACAAGGATTCAAACATGCCACACAATTCAACAACTCAATATTTTTGGGTGTAAATCGATCATTCAACTCTTGCATTACAAAATCTATGACATGTAAAAACAATCATTTTTGAAATGATTATGATTTGTAAAAAACGCAGCAAGTCTTTTGGATGATATTAATAATTGGAGTTCTATTTCTAGGATCCAACTCCAAATATACCCCCTTTTTAATGTCGTATTTGAAGAAGATGGATTAATTGACAAAGGAATTAAAGAAGGTTCTTCGGATGGTACCTCGGTTGGAGAAGGGATCAGAGATGCTTCAATTGTTAATTCATTTCCAATAGAAGAGCTACTAGACTCCGAAAATCGAGGGGTATGCGTAAAGAACTTCAACAACATCATGTTAAGTCAATTAGATAAATCAATTAAACAATTCTAACAATTTTAAATCCTTTTAACAAATTAATTACGTTTAAATCCTTAATTTCTCAAATTTCAAACTAACTTTAATTTTTTATTCTTTACCATTCACTCATTTGTTTCCGATTGATTTTCAAAACCTATGAAATTCTCTTTAAATCAGAAGATTTTTTTATGATTCCTCTTAAGTCAATTAGATAAATCAATTAAACAATTCTAAATGAATTAAAAAAAATAATTGTATATAAATCCTTAATTTCTCAAATTTCAAACTAGCTTTAAGTTTTTTTATTATTTTACCATTCATTTGTTTCAAATTGATTTTCAAAACCTGTTAAATTCTCTTTATAAATGAAAAAGATTTTTCGATTCTGGTTAAGTCAATTAAATAAATAAATTAAACAATTATAACAATTCTAAATCAGTTTATAAATTAAACAATTCTAACAATTCTAAATCAAGTTATAGTAACGAGAATGATTGTTTTAAGTTTTAAGTTTTTACTACTTTACCATTCGCTGATTTGTTTCAATGATTCCTGTTAAGTCAATTTGTTTTTCAAAACCTATGAAATTCTCTTTAAATCAAAAGTTTTTTTTATGATTCCTCTTAAATCAATTAGATAAATCAATTAAACAATTCTAAATGAATTTAAAAAATCAATTATATATAAATCCTTAATTTCTCAAATTTCAAACTAGCTTTAAGTTTTTTATTATTTAGTTTTAAGTTTTTTATTACTTTACCACTGATGTGAGTTGAAGAAAAAAGCTTCATGAAAAAGCTTCAAGAAACAGAGTGTTCTTCAGCTCCTTGGGAGGATTAATCAACATCTTGTTGATTAATCTTCTCTCTTTCTTCTGATTTTGAATTTTTTTCTTCTTCATTGCCTGGTTGGATCTTGGGTCTTTTCAGTTCTCTCTTCGTGAATTTTGTTATTAAATCATTATGCAATTATCATAAAATGGCTCAAGCACAGAACATATACGAAAGAAAGATTTAAATGAACACAACATTTAACGTGGTTCGATAATTGTCTACGTCCACGGGTGCCGCTAGAGAAAAGAGTTTCACTATGATAGAAAAAGGTTACAGATTTCAGATTGTGTTTTGTGTAGTCCTATTAGTCTATTCATAGGGAATTAATAGACTTACTAGACAGTGGGCCTAATGGGCTCATATACGTTTTTAGGAAAATCATCAATTGTATTACAACTTATCAATGACACAAAACTGTACCGCCGAACACGGTATAGTGTCAAGGCACTATTCATAGCTCTTTGGAATTTTACCACTTGGGAATTTTACAACTCTGTTTTGGCTTTGGTGGTTCTTTTGTTGATGTTACTGAATTTTTGTCTCTTATAAGAATAGATTATATTATAGACATATGAGCTTGTTTGATATGATTGACATATCAGAACCATGAATTGGGAGGTTCTAGCTAGTTGTGATGATTTTATTATAGTCTATGAGTTTGACATATATCGAAGAAACGAAATGATTTTTTGGTGGGAGACGAGAGAAACCAAAACAAAAAATGATTATAATATGATTCAAAGCTCGAGAGGAATCTGAATGTGCAAAGGATGATGGGTAGATGTTCACTTGAAAATTGTAGGTTCAAACAGTTTTTTTATCTTCGGTCTTTGGAATTTTGGGTCTGAGGCCATAACTAACAATCCACACAGGTTGTCCTTCAAATCGATAAACAAAGGTATATTCTTATAGTTTTTTTTTTTTTATTTTTCACTTCATATTTGGACTTTATCGGCTAGATCATCCTCTTCTGGTTGACAATAAAATAAAGAGTGGTCCTTATACCATTTAAGTTATCGCAGTAGTAGTGACAATTGTTTTTTAAAATCGAAACCGTTACTCACGAGTGCTTTCAAGGTTTTTTCCTCTATGCGTGTTGAATGATTTTTATATTTGATAAAATTTTAAAAAAAAAAAATTAAATCCTAATTTGAATAATCGAAGGTACACTTGGTTTTGTTTTGTAAGACAAGTTGACAATCTCAACCAAAAATAAATTTGTAGATGGAATTGAACTCATAATCGTTGGTCAGAAACTCATCTTAAAAACAAAAATACTATGCAAAAACAAAACATTTATTTAAACGAGGTGTTAAATGGGTATTCATTGAAGGCACAAAAACAAAGATATTTTGATATTCAATACAAAACTTGAACATCACAAACTGCTGCTGTAAAAATAATCCCAACTTCTACTTGCTTCCTTTCTTCTTATTGTCGACAGTCTCAACGACAATAGATTTGTTGTATTCTTCAAGCTCTTTCTTGTATGCTTCCATGCCCTCTGCTGCCTTTGCATTCCAAACCTGCTTCTCTTCTTCACTCAGTTCCTATAACCAACAATGTATGCTTTTAGCTACCTATATTTCCACACATACTACTACTGGAATGTATTGGAGAAATCACATATATTATTAAACAATATATATATACACCTTCCATTTCACTGAGATGAGTGCACTAAGAGTAGAGAAGTTAGTTCCTGGTTTCTCCTCAAGCAATGTTTTCCGAGCTTCTTTGCTGCACCAACCAAATGATGTTATGGCATAACTCCTAAACCTAAGTGACTTAAGTCTGACTTAACTAACTTAACTACTTATCAAAGTACCTGAACAGAAAGTAAGAAGACGCTGGTTTCTTAGGTTTGTTGGGATCGATGTTTTGTTGCAGCTTCTTCTTCTGTTTGTCCTCTTTAGTTTTCTTGATCAAGGTTTCTGTTTTCTCTTTCTTCTTAAGAAGTTGCAGCCCTTCTTGTTTATGCAGTTTCATCAGTTCCTCCTCTTCTTTCATCAGTTCCATAGATTCTTCTTCCTTCTTCTGCCTGTAAGCCTCCATCTCTTGAAAGTATCTCTCCTTGTTCTCAGTTGCAATCTACAAATGACCATAACCAAAAAAGTGAAACCAGTCATGGGGTTTCATAGCAATACAACAAAAAAAGTAATGCAGAATCAACACCCAGGGCCAAGATGATGGTACCTCTTCATAAGGTGCTTTTTGTTCTTCTGTCATGCTCTTCCATTCTTCACCAGTAATTTTTGCAGCCTGCAGCAAATGACAGCAAAATTCAGACAGGGTAACAAAAAACATCATTCCATGTAAGTTGTATATCAATTATTATTCTTTAGTTACCTCCCAAACGTTCTTGTTCTCTGCAAGTAGAGCCTTCCTCCGTTCACTTGCGAATAGAAAATATGCTGAAATTGGGTGCTTTGGCTTCAACGGATCCTTCTCTTTCCTGCAGCAAAACAGTCACTTAAAATACGAAACTTTTACAATACTTGTTATTGTAATTTAAACAAGTCATTACTTGTTCTTCTTGTTGTCCTTTTCAGATTCTTGTTTGAACTGAAGGTACTGTTCTAGCAACTCCATCGCTGTCTTCTGTTTCTGATCCTCTTCCAATAGCTTCATTCCTTCGTTTTCGCGTCTCTCTTTAGTGACTACTTTAAGATAAGCTTCTTTTGCAGCTAGGTAACTCTCTTCATAGGGCTTCTTCTCTTCTGCAGTAACATTCTTCCATTTTGCACCCAAAATATTTGAGATTTCTTTGAATTCAGCATCTGGGTTTTCTTTCTTCACCTGCATAATGCATAAGCATTGTGCAACAATGACCAATTTTAGTCCAACTTTTTGTTTTCATTTTCTATGTTATCCTAAGGAAGGCTGAGAGATATACTGTGTTATTTGTCTAAATAATAGGTTGTTCTACCTCAGCCCACTGATCTTTGCACCAGAGTATGTAAATTGGGGTTGGCCTCTTTCTCTCAGGGCAATCTTTTTTCTTCTTCCCCTTTTTGTCTTGCTCCTTGTCATTCATAAAATGACCAATATCTAAACTCTGGAGAACCAAACAATATCACAAATCAATCAATTTTAGAAGTCTATCAGCAGTTTACAAGTATATTGTAACCATCTACTGAGCAGCAACCAAAGAAATCCATAATCGAACAAATTGATATGATCAGATCTAATGTAATAAGCGGATTTCGATAAAGCCTATTGACGTCCTTCCTTTGTTGTACAGTATCAAATCATAAACCCTAACTTTCTTCTGTAAATCGAACCATAACAAACTCGATAAACTAAAAGATTATAAATTAGAGGGAACAAAATGTACCATGCTAGGCTTAAACTCCTTCATCTTCTGTAATTTCTTCAGCTCGATCTTCATCTTCTCCTGCTCCTCATCCTTCTTCTTCAATATCTCATCTTTCTCCTTCAACAGTTCCTCCGTCTTCTCCTTCTCGATCGTCATTTTCTGCAGCATGTCTTGCATTTCCTGCATATCTTTCTCAAACGACTGCGTCTGCTTCGCCTTGGCCCCCTTACCTTTTTTCCCACCTCCTCCAGGCTTAGAGAGGGTCTCCGGGTTCTCTTTATCCGTCGAGATCATAGACGCTAGGCTCTCCTTTTGAGCTACAACGTTAGATGAGTCAGCTTGTGCGTTCTTCTGTATGAGTGCTTTCCGATTGTTGCTCCTCGGCTTTTTGGTCGGAACTATGTCACCATCGATGTGGATTTCGGAGATTGATGCCATGACTATAGAGAGAGGAAGGTTTAGCAAAGGTAGGGTTGAAGGTTGTCGTTGACTGTAGATTTAGAGTATAGGATCGTTATATTATATAGGGGAGGTAGAGAACAGAGGTAACGGTCTGATTTTCAAAATGTCTGAAAATGGACCATTTTACATTTTTGGGGTCTGGTGTGAATTCAAATTTGTTTCTATATAGTTTCACGTTTAAGGACATAAGTCTTTATGTTATTTGACGGGCTTTAATAGTTTTTCTGACCCATTTGAAATATATTCTCCGGAAAATGTTCGCACGGTTAATTCTGTTTTCTATGACTGAAATAAAGTACATATTATAAATTTAAATAGGAAGGGATGGTTAATTTAAATTAAAAATAAATTTAAAAAATTATAATATGTATTTTTTATAAAATAGTAAATTTTATATATTTATACGGTGAAATACGAGAGGTATGATTGTTTAAAGAAAATATAACTACGAAATAGACTCTGCAATCAAATAATAACATTGATTATCGGTGAAATGAAGTGAAATAGAACTATCTCCTGGTCACACACTTACGAATACATCCATAATCGCAAAACTAAAATCGGATGAAGATGAATTGATATGCTACCGAGGGATCTATATCCAAATTTGAAAATGAATTCATCATGTGCAAGATCTACGATATTCAATAAGAACATAGTTATGTTGAAAAAATCAGTCAACATTATCAGAAACGAAGGAGAAAAAAATACTTAGAATGGCACACAAACAACTAAGGGATTGGATGTGATCATCAAACTATTTTTTATGCATTTTACAAATATCGTGTTGTTGTGAACATTCTCACGAGTATTTATCATGAATAATACTTACAAAAAAATAAGGTACAGAATGTCATTGTTCAAAGTTGCTAGTGTAATTTCAACAAATCTAATATTTTGTGTTTCTTTCATTTCCACAAGTTCGAAGAAATTAGAGTACTGAACCTTAGTTTTGAATTGTCTACACTTGACGATGAAGGATGATGTGTGTCTTACCGAGTGCTATTTTAACAAATCATGAGTTAGTCTTGATAAGATGTATCAAATATGTATTATCTAACGCAATCCATATGTTATGTATAATGAGGATAAAACTCACACAACGAACTAACTCACTAATAAAATAAAAATCAATTTAGACTTGAATGATGACAATACTTATCCATTTTTTACAAAGTTTTGTTACAAATTTGACGTGATGTTTTTCTCTCTATATCACTATTTTTCTAACTTTTCACCTACCTTAATATTTTTAAACGTTCTCTTTTTTATAAGGCCCTAATTCATAGTTGTTTAAAGAGACATCCTTATTGTTGCAGACTTATCCTTTGACATATCATTTTCTTGCCAGTTTCACGTGCATTTCCTAATCGTCAGATGTTCGTATATAGTTTTTATGTTTCTACGAAAGATAGATGACTTCACATATCGTCAAGTGTCCAACCAATGTACCATGGTCCAAGTTGGGGTTTCACATTCTTACACGTATCAATGATACGTTTTTTTGGGAATCACTTGGTCATATCCATAAGTTAATAAACCATGTACCATGTACATAACCTCTTAGTCAAGGTGCATCTGATTTAGGCAATCAGAGTTATTTGGAATGAATGAGTCTCCCTTTACTAACCGAGGTTTTTTTTAAGATGGTAATTTAACTCTTCGAACCACCGAGTCCTCCTTATCTTAAGTATGGTATGTTTGACAATTTAATAATATTTTTGATGTATTGAGTCCCCACTCCACTCACAGAGATGCCTTTAATATATTACTGAAGATTTTTAACACACTAAGTCTTCACTTTCATGATTGATCTGATTTTAATGAATGAAGGAAGATCTTCAATATACCGAGTCATCTTGCTCCTAATCGAGCTCCATTTAATGTCAAATGTGGGATTTTCAAGATTCAAGTTCCTCACTCTTCTAACCAAGGTCTTTTTATTGGTTTGAGTAGGCTCTTCAACATATTGAATCCTCACTATCCTGACCATAATCCATTTAGTTGATTAAGTGGGCTCCTCAACAAATTGAGTTTCCACTTTCTTGACTAGGGTCATTTTAATGGCTTAAGAGAACTCTTCAACATATTGAGTTCCCGCTCTAATGATCGAGGTCTCTTTAGTGGATTAAGTTAGCTCTTCAATATATTGTGTCATCACTTTCTTGACCAAAGCCTTTTTAATGGCTTAAGAAATCTCTTCAATATGTTGAGTCCTCACTTTTCCCACTAAGATATTTTTAATAACTTAAGTGATGTCTTCAATATATGCAGTCCTCACTCTCATGGTCGAGGTCCTTCTAGTGACTCAAATGGGCTCTTCAATATGATGATTGTCACTCTTCTCACTGAGGTGCTTTTAATGGCTTATAAAAGCTCATCAAGGCTTTTAGTCATTCCTAACTTAACCGACATGCCTTTAACAAATCATGAAAATTCAGCATGGCATTAAATCCTCCCTATCTTAATTGGTGTACCTTTAGTAGCTCAGAATAACCCACAAATGTATTTTATCAACCCTACACTAGCTGAGGTTCCTTTAGAGGCTTATACAAGCTCATCAAGGTGTTGGATTCTTCCTATCTTAACCGATATCATTTTTACCACGAAAACTCATCAAGATATTGGCTATTCCATATCTTACCCGAGGTATTTTTAGCGGTTCATGCAAACTCTCAAGGTGTTGAGTCTTTCTTATCTCACGGAAGTTCTATTATAGGCTCATGCATACTTATCAAGATATTGGGTATTCTCTACCTTAAAAGAGGTACCTTTAGGGTGTGAAAAGACGTATTTCAAATAGTTAGGATTCATTCCCGTAATCAAATTTCTATACGAGCTAGATCAATGAGCCATGAGTCTTATTTCCTCATCCAATTCCTTTGTTATCCGAACTTATGCACTAGATGGATCTAGTCATACTTCTCATGTCGTATCAATAATGCCACTCACTATGTTGTTTTGTTTCAAATAGGGTTTTCCTAATCTTTTGTTATGATTTGCAACTAAACTTTATATGTTCTTGTAGGATTTGAGCATTTTTGTCACATAACAATCTAAACAGAAAGTAATAAGCTTCATTTTAAAACTTTTTTATGTGATGCAAAAGGGGTTAAATCATTCTTTACTTGTAAATAATTTTAGCTGACTTGGTGTTACTTATGCATGCTTCCTAGATGAAAGTTATAAACGTCCCAATTTTTGCTCACTCTCTATAAATAGCTTACCTTGCATATTTCCTTCCATTATATTTATTTCACTTATCTCTCAAACTCACTTCATCTTTCTAAAAGTACATAATCATTTTATTACCCTATTTGCTGCCATCTTCGTTTCTTTACTATTGTTTCTCCATCGTACTCCTCATTTAGTTAGATATTTTATTTTATATTATATTTAATTGATGGTGGAAGATTGATATGAACTCCACTTGTGGGGAAACCCGATAGTTAGACTAATTTTTAAATCCCAAGAGCGGATGGATAATGTTTTTTTAGCCTTATCCTTTCACTTATGAACATTAAAATCACGATTACGAGTCTGTTATTTGAACTAAAAAATAATATCTTTCTAAGTTCAAGAGTTTGTTTAAGAACTAAGAGGATATACCTCACAGTATAATAATATTTCTCAAATCATTGCATAATTACAAATATTATGAAACACGCACGCACGCACACACATACTTGGATAAACTTCCAAGTATAGAAAACTCATAAATTAGATATAAAAAGGAAAGCATTAATAATAGTGACTTATAAATTTCTAAAAGAAACAAAAGATAATTAATATTAAAGGTATTAATTAAAACAACGGGACTATTGTGTTTTCCTTCTTTTATCTCAATTAATGGGTTGTGCATGTTACTTATTTAATCTTGTATTTTAATAAAAATAAAAATATGATAGTAGTTTTATTTGTATTTGAGATCATCTCCCAATTTTTAGAATCAATCTAACAATTAGATTTACCTCAACAATCTTGGATTAACCCATTTAGTGCTTCTTTGATATGTTTGGCTATAAGTTTTGTAATTAGGCCGCTAGAAAATAAGAGAAATAATTTGGTCTATATTCAACGATCTCTCTGCATCATTATCTATCTGATGAGAAATATTTGTCATAAAGTCATCACTTACGTCAAATGTAGACAAATAAAAAACATTAAAGCTTTCACTAAGATTATACTACTTGGTAAGTCAATCTTGTAAGTGATAAAGGAAGGAAAATATATGTGTTTAACATGTAATTTAGCCCACAAATAAGGTCAAGTTCCATGTATTTAGTGACTAAGGACTAAGATAAAGCACACATAAGAAATGAAGGACTTAAATGATAGTCCCCAAGAAATATTTTGTAAATAGTCAAATAGTGGGGTAAGAAATCCACTCTTACGGTGGTAAACATGTAATTTTACCCTCTACCTCATTTACTATATAAAGAACATTCCCTTTTGGGAAAAGGGGCCAATGATTAATCAATAATTGCAACATTTATTCCTTTTGTCTCTTCCATTTCTAGTAATTTACTTTTCATTATCGCATCATACGAATATTCCCTAGTCCGACCCCTTCACACGAATTTCTTCGCTCCTGAGTCTCACTAAAGGTTCTCTGAGCTCATCAATAACTATACAAAAATTGGCCATCAAACCCCCACTATGAGATTATTTCACCAATAATTCACGCAAACAATAAAAAGGTGAATATGATTTATTTTTACAAAATAGAAACCCATTATGTCTATAAAACACACCAAAATCTATTCTTTCACATGCAATGAACACATCATCAAAATTAGAATCTTGTGCATATAAATCATTCATATAATCAAAGAAAAAGTTTTGTATTTAGAATGGAAAGTCGCTCATGCATATGAGACAATGCATCGACCACCACATTTTCTTAACCTTGCTTGTATTTAATACCATAAGAAAATGTTTCAATAAATCCAAACCATTTGACATGAAATTTGTTGAGTCAACATTATCCTTTTAAATACTTTATTGATTCGTAATATATGTGGATTAAAAATTCTTGTGGCCATATATAATGCTGCTAATTTTTCAAGACATTCATCAACGCATACATATCCTTATCATAATTAGGGTGATTTAAGGATGCCTTACTCAATTTACACTAAATTAAGTAATTCATAGATTTTTTTTGCATCAAAACAACTCTAATTCTTATTCATGAGGCATCCCACTCAATTATTAAGGGTTTGGAAAAGCTAGGTAGGACAAGAAAATATACATTACTTAAATCTCACACAAACTGACAATATAAGCTAGATAAGCCATAAAAAATCCTCATTTGACTGATAGTTGTATGGGTTGGTCAATGTCGAATTACCTTCACTGTTTCATCGTTTACTTTAAGTCCTCATTTAAATATAACAAAACCAAGAAACAAAAGTTTATCTATTCTAAATATGCATTTATTGAGACTAGTATACAACTTTTGTTCCCTTCAAATTTCCAGAACATATTTCAAATGCATCACATGTTCTTTGAGATTCTGATATATATTAATATATAATCAAAATATATAACTACAATTTTTTCAAATAAAAATACGCAAAACATGGATCGCCAAACGCAAATAAATCACTAACCACTCATGCAAACCATATTTAGTTTTAATTTTTTCCATTCATCACATTCCTTAATCTTAATCTTATGTTATCCTTTTTTAAGATCATTTTTTATAATGACACAAGAACCATGTAATTCATCCAGCATATCATCTGATATAGGATTGAGATAATGGTACTTTACTATTATGTTGTTGATGGTTTGACATTTAACATAAAGTCTCAATGTTCTAATCCACATTAGAAAGTAATATCACATGAGTTGCACACGTACTCAATACTTTCATGCACATATCCTTTTTTCTAATAACTCACTCATCTAGCGGTGAGTTTATTTGGTTTCTTAAAGATTTCTTGTATAAACAGGTCGATTGGGAATCTATGCACTAGGTACTAAATCAGTTTGATGATCAATCCCTCGAAGTGGAGGTAAACCACAAGGTATGTATTCCAAAAGTACCTCTTCAAACTCTTACAAAATAAAAATAAAATCACTAGGTAAATCACTAACGAGATGACTAGTGCAATAAAGAGTGTTCTTATACATTAATACAATAAAGAGCTGGTTTAAAAATAAATCTCTATTTACTTTTTTATCTCACAATCATTTTTAATTTTATTTGTACTTTTTTCTTCTTTTTTTTGTCTTACAAGTGTTTTTTCTCTTTCTTTTTTTAATTTTATCATTTTTTTTATCTTTTGATTGTTTAAACTTTGACCTTTTTTTATTTAAGTTGGGTTGTATTAATCTAAATGGTTCTCCATGGCTTATTTTGGAGCTAATAGTACAAGAGTAATAAGTTTTTTTTTAAAAGTGAAAATTATTTATTTATGATCCTATCATGTGTAACCCGTGGATCACACTGCCATGCTATGCTCAACAATAAATGACACACATGCATTAGAACTATATTGCAAAGCACTTCATTTTTATATTTTCCAATAAATAATGCCACCAAAACTTGTTTGCTATTTTCATCTCACTAAACTCATACAACCACTAAAGATAGTAAAGGTGAGGTTATTTTAAGTTAGTTAAGGCCAATTTGTCTACCAAATAAGTAATGCCAAAGTTGGTGCAATCCTCACATTGATAATTATGCTACAAACTTTGTTGTTTACAAAACAACTAGTATGAAACAAGTTCTCATTTTGGTTACCTTCTTCCTTTTTAACCTATATATTAAGAGCTCTGTTTTTTACTAACAAATCTCATATCATAATATTTTGTTATTCATTAGATCTCTCCAAAGATGGTAATATGTCATCATTTACTTCTTCTTTCGAATCAGTATTTCATTGGGCATTTATAACCATAAACATTTTGCTCGCACACTAGATGGTTATCAAGCTATTTGTCATCACCCTGACATTTATAAGATTTTATTTCACACATTTTGGAAGTATAAATCCCATATTTACCTAAAGTATTGGTGGTCGTTGGATTGAAACTTTTGCAAGTGTTCTCTCCGTTTTGGATACGTCTTCACAAACTACTAATAACCATATATTATCATTTCCTCGTTAATACCTTCCGTTTTGATCGTTAAAGAAATCTTTTAGAGAGGATTTGCTAATAAAACAATGTTTGGAGGACTAAAATCATATAAAAATGGTCCAGAGAGAGAAGTAAAGAGCAATATAGAGAGAAAGAGTTTCAAATAACTATTTTCTAATCATTAATTAATCACCTTTCCCCGGAAGAGGTAGTGTGATGTTATAGTGAATTAGTTGGTTCCTACATATCTAAAAAAACTATCAATTATGGTGTCTTCCTCAAGTTTACAAATTACTACAAAGTATTCCTATTACATTACATAATTGTCAATTGTTCCTCAAAGGTTTTCCTTACGTTGGATTATACCTCTATTTTGGAAAGTTATTTTAATTACATAACTCTTCCATTATCAGTAGTACCACAGTCCTTGTGAAGATATTCGAGCAAGGTGTGTCTTTGATTTCATCAGATTTTGTCAAACTTCATAGGCAATAAAATCTTCATCGGATTTTGTCAACCTTCATAAGCAAAGAATTATTCATCGGATTTTGTCAATCTTTATAACCAAAGAATTCTTCATCGGATTTTGTCAATATTTACAACAAAATAATTCTTTATCGGATTTTGTCAACTATAGTAGGAATGTTTCTTCGAACTTTATCAATCTTCAAGTGAAAAGACCAATGCGGATCTTCTAATAGTTTCCTCATCAATGATGTCACAAATCTCTGACTCAACTAATGAACCATTATTACACATGACGTTAGGTGTCGATTGGCATGAATGTAGCATGTCTTTTTCTCTAACACAAACATGACCAGGAGCTGCGTACTCTTGCTATAGGTACCGATTGCCTCTTCCTTATGTATTTTACCCATAGGAAGATATCTCTTGAACCTTTGGGCTTTGAAGTTCGCTGAGGCCCACCCCTCCCTTATAAAATATTACATCGCCTCTCATTGATCTCATACAATAACCTCTAGAGATAAAAAGCTTCCCAAAACACTTTTTAGAAAGAGAAGTATATAACCCAAAAAAATTCATATCTTAGATTGGTTAACTATCTCTTCTATGCCCCCTAGTCACACTTGCTCAATAATTAACAAAGGTGACTACAAAGTTCTGATGGGAAAAGAGGTCGGGCCTTCCAATGACGAATTTTCTAAACGCAAAAGAGCCCATAAATCTGAAGAAAAAGCTCAAATTCAATTCTCGTTGGATATTTCGGATACCCCATCTTCTACATCTCAAGGAACTCCACGACTGATTCCCAAAATCCCCCCTCGAAAACTAATAAAAACTATTGTGGCCTCTTCGGTAAAAAAGTCCCTCGAACCTATCCAAGAAATAGAATCAAGTGCTTCTTCTGCTGAACATCATATTACCAAATCTGACGATGTTGTTAATACTGAGAAAACTATAGTGTTAGTCTTTTGTGGGAAGAGCTAACAACCACAAATATTCAAGCTGTTTTAGAGAGTTCTCCTTCGAAAAAATACGACTAGGTTAAATGAAGATCTCATTCTACTTCCTCTACATGTTGATCCCCGGGTCGGAAAAAATCTTCGAGCTGCTGAGAATAAATACATTATGACCTTGCATAAACTGAAGTACAAGCATTATGATATATTAGAGGAGTTTAAGTTGATGACTCCATGAGGGATTCCTTCTACAATCACTATCTGATTTCCGACTGTCGAAGAGACTCCTTTAACAGTTAAAGATCATAAACTGATTGTGTATCCAAAGATCTTGAATTGGGGGCTCATCTTTCCTTTATATAATTTTTCATCAAATACCTCCCGATGGTCAACCTCTGTCCGACCCAAGCTGGACCCAATATGTGGTTTACCCTAATAGCCTGTATAACAGCCTCTAGGATTTTAAGGACAGGTTTTCTTTGGAGCAGTTTATTGTTCTTTCTGAATTGGCCAAGAATCCATTCTTTCCGTTTTTCTCTTTAACGTTTGGTCATAAACAAAAAATCACCGATGATCTAGTTGAAACAGACCAAATATGGAAGCAACAGTTTTTTTTATCTTCGGTCTTTAGAATTTTGGGTCTGAGGCCATAACTGACAATCCACACAGGTTGTCCTTCAAATCAATGAACAAAGGTATATTCTTATAGTTTTTTTTTATTTTAACTTCATATTTGTTCATTTTCTCTAATACATTGTCTTGCTAAAACAACAATGACAGGGGTCTCCAAGGCATATGTAGAGTATGTGCCCAAATCGATGATAATTTTTACTAAGTTGAGTAGATGGGTCAGGGCTTCTTGGTCTAACAGATTTCATCTTTGTTTTAATCCGACTAACCTTGCCAAAATTCGCCTTTGTAGTGCCAGCCCATCCAAACATTTATCTTTACAAGAGCTCATGGTTCTTTTTACTCAAGAAGAGGTGTTGAACAGATTAAAAGCTTATACTATACTTGTTTTCCTCCACTCAAGGGCTAGAGCTAAAAGTCATAAGAAAAACGAAACTAGTGAATCTTTGAAGGACGAAGAAGCCGTAGAAATCTCGGGCGCAGGAGTTGAAGA